>KN838536.1:552287-586054 GCA_000827195.1 Laccaria amethystina LaAM-08-1 | reverse complement strand
TGATTTTCTTGACTCTATTTTTAGCACTCCTTTCGAAACCCATAACCTCTAATAACCCATAGCCTGGGCCATCCACAGAGGGGTATGGGTTATGAGGAGTTCGACTGTACTTAAGGTAGACGACAACCATATGTAACCAACCCTCTGTGACGTGACATAACGCTCCTTTTTTAGAAAATAAAATTGAGAAAAGTCGAAGAAAAGGCCATAACAATTCATTTCATCAAGTTAGAGAAAATCGACGACCATAGAATTGTTAGAATTAGTACTAGAAAGGTATATACAAAATTATAATGCAGGAGAATGAAAATTGGGGGAGGAGATATGAGAATACTAAGGTATATACAGTAATACCTCGGATCGTCCGTCAAAAGCCTTCGTCGCATCCAAATTTCGATCCAAAATGGACTGTAATGGATCCCTGAAGGTTTCAGATGTCACAGAGGTTGTTGTTCTCTGATATTTATTGGTTAAGACACGTCCTTGAATAATCGACTACCCACAAATAGAAATCCCTCATTCTCCTTCGCAGTTTTGGTTTTTTTTTGAGGTCTATCACCTCCCTGTAAGTTCTGTGCTCTTGATTGAATGTACTTGCTTTGCTTAGGCATGATTCTGGCCTATTGAGGAGGGTTTGCGCATAGGCCGCCTTCAAATTGACGCGTCGTGAAGTATTTTTGTTTCTTTTCTCTCAAATTTCGTTTTACTGCTTTACTTTTTTTTTGCACCTCATTAAATCTATGTTCGGCTTAGTTCTATGGTTTCCGATTATCTACGATCCGTGTTTAAAATATTCTAGGACATTATCTACTATCAAAGGTCAGGTACTCAACCACCTAAGGGTTCTTGGTGGAACAACAGTGAACCAAAATACTTACATATATCAAGCTTTGGTCAGAAGTTTGGCAGGTATGTTAGGAAGGACCTAAGATACTCACTACGATTTTTGAATCAACCATACAACCGTGATGGGGATTCTCTGACAAAGGGTGGGAAATTGAGCAAACCTGAGAACTCGGCCAATCAGAGGAGCATAAGGCTCATGTGGGTTGAAACATAAAATTTGGGTGCAATTATACATACTACTACCAGTATCTATAATATCTGTAAGTTTCAAGCCGAGAGTCAAAATGCTGACGCTAGGCGAGGCATTGCCATTTCGGCCGGTTGGGGTCTTAGAAAACATGCCAAAACACCACGTGGCCACCCATCAACCTGTCATCTCTCGAATTGGGTGATCCTTGGTGAATTCACGTTCACGTCAATGGTTTCCTGTACCTACAGCCCTCAAATTTAAACATACACTGTGGTAAGTGGTTTTCTGCCTACACCCTAAATACTGAAATGGCTGAGTACCCAGGGTGGCCGAGTAGGTGACCTTTGATAGTATATAATTCAGGCTTAAAATGGAAATGTCACGCTTTGCACGTGACGTTGGAAGGGTATGGTTGTCGTCTACCTTACAGACAACATACACACGACACCCATGTTGGAACAGTTTGCACATCGCCTAAACTGAGAAAGACTCCATATGAGTCCATTGGTGCTTATTTTCGAATAACAAGTCAATAGCGACGTGTCATCGACGTGTGTTGTAAGATAAGATAAGAGTGACCTCAGCCAAGCACCGCCAAAGCCGGCAAGGGTCTATTTAAGGTGACTCGCCTTTCACCCGTTTCACACCACGACCCCCTACGAAACATCAGATCGTCCTCTACCGTTAGGAATGTCAGAGGTCGACAACGCATCCGACTCTGACTGGCTTGATATTACTAACGGTCATGAATCCGACTTCAATGATTCCTTAAGTTCCCAGGACAGCGACCGCGATGAGCTGAACTCTCGGCCACACTCTAGACGTTCCTCCTTAAGTATGGGGAGCTCAAAGGACAGTGAGGTCGAAGCTTGGGAGGGCTTCGTTGACGACAGCGACGATGAAGCAGCCGCCTTTCCACCTGGCATGTACACTGTGCCACTGCCTGTGGCCGTGTCTGAACTAATGCCAACAGCCTTCATACCTGATGTCGACATCAACCAAGACCCAGCAGAAGACCAGCGTGTCAAAGATGCCCTCGACCAAAGCCTGATGGGTACTTTGAGTGCCTCTCGTTCGTCGGCCGGCCACTCATCGAGCGCACATACGTCCATTCGCGATCTGCGCTTGTCTTTTCCCGATCCCCTCACAAGTTCTCGCGATGAATTAAACAGGTCTTATGAAGATGTTTCTCCATCGGAAATGACCTTCAGTGACGCTGATGACCTTGAGATGACGCCGCCTACAATTGGCCCATTGCCTCAAGATCCTTCTGTCACGCTTGAGGTCGAGCGTCGCGAGGCTGCCCTTCCTAAGACTACTACGGAGAATGGATTAGACATTGTGTTGTATGGTTACTCCTCCCAGATCAAGTGGTCTTTTGTCCAGGATCTGGTGCGAAAGGCAGCCATCGCATCCGGTCACACCCTCCTCACGTCACTCGAGAATGGGAATGACTCGGTCCAGACATTGCGCCTTGAGAAACGAATTCGAGATTCACCGAATTTTTACGACGCCATCACCGTATACGACAGGACAAATGACTTCCTTCCCAGTGAAGCCGTACGTTGCTTGCACCTATCTCTCTCTTATCATTTTCACTTTATTCTTAGTTTGACCATCAGGACATTTTAAACAAATCATCATTGGCCATTGTTTATTTGCCTACTACCACCCTTCCACTCCTGTCCTCGCACACTTTATATCTTCCTGTTTTTATTCCAGGGGCCGCTCTCAACTCAAATTTGGATCCCCAGGATATCGCCGCTAGTGCAGAAGATGACTGGGATCTACTATCTGTTCCTCTCACGAAGATCTTACAATTTGATGCAGAGAACAAATTTTCAGTTTTCAATAGCGAAGAACTTGGGTCGGTCATGCCCTCACAGGTTCACCGAGCATTCCAAGAGCTCTCGAGCAGGCCTAAGAAGACTGTTACCAAACCTGTATCTGAACAGGCGAGCCCCGTTAACGCGGCAACGATGTCAGTTATAGAACGACATCTTCAAAAGTTATGCTTACTATCTGAATTCAGATTCGCATTGATGTCGTTGATTATGGGTTTCGCTTTCAACACCGCATTCCAACCTTCCGTCCCAGTTCCAACCCCAACAGCCAGAAATTTGACTTCGGAAAATAGCGTATGGCTCGTTATGCAATCCAATCAATCCATTATCCCAGCCAGCGCCACGGAATTGAGGAACTCACCCTCGGCATCCGATTTGAAAGATATGGCGCTGTCGGTGTATCATCCAGGCACAACCTCGCTATCTCTCACCTCCACACATGCGACGTCTTTGTTCTCGAGCCTTGCGAGCTCTTCCAAGTCTTTGGCATGTCGGGAGTGCAACTCAATCGCGCTTAAACCCCAGACTTCGAAGGATGCTACAGTTTATTCTGCTCCCGGTACCCAATTGACCGAGGCACCAAATCCTGCTATCCATCCACCCCCCCACACCATGGTCCATGGCAGACAGCCTGAGCCCACGACGACGGCCATTAATCTCAGACTGGTGAATTCTATCACCGACGCTATTGGCGTCACGTCCAAGGCTCTTGTCAAAGTCGCAAATAATGATGTCGGGGAGCTTGTCGAGGCTGTGGATGAGCTCGTTAACGTAATCAAAGTCCAAGCCGACCATATAGTCAAGCAATCGAAGGGAAAGGCTCGTGAGATTGGCGAGCAAGTTCGCGAGCTCGGCGATCAGGTTCAAGGGCAATTCCAGTACCGCAACAACAGGGCGCGGGATCGTGCGAGGGAGTTCACGAATATTGGCATGGAATTCTTAAGAGACCGAACGGATGTTGCCAAGAAAAATGCACATTTCTTGAAACAGACTTTCGTGGAGTCGGAGACGTGGCGAATGCGTCACAAAGGACAGGATGACGGGAAGGCTTGGTTAAAGGAGGGCAAATCGGGTCGGAATAAGTGTCGGCGAACAAGAAGGCGAAGTTGAGGAGGGCGACTTCCCATGGCCGAGTAATTTGACCCCCACCCCGACTCTTTTCAGATCTGCAATGTAACTCTTATATGTGGTCTCTCGCGCTCTGACTCCCTGTATTGTATTTTAACTAAATGATTTTTTTTGTGGAATACAGATAATTTGTGTTGAGATCTCAAATTCCCCTTTCGTCTTACGATCTGGGTGAGGTCGCTTGGGTGACTCGAACCTTGCTACGAACAACAACGTCGACGGTCTAATATTCACCTTCAATGTATATAGCAAGATGTCAAGCGTACGTACGTACTGTCAAATGGATTTGGAAATACAAACTTGTGTATCGAGATAATTAAAATGCTTTATAATGCTTTACAACAGAGTCAGTAATAGGGCATACAATTGGTATTACACGGTGGTCAACCAATGACACAAAAGTCTTTCAATAACGATATCATTGGTATGGCTGAGGCCATTCTGGTAAACTTTGCAGTGCAGCATTCGTTGCCTCGCGAACGCGTCGTTTACTTGAGAGATCACCAGATTGTCGATATCCTTTGAAGACCTCTTCCATTTGGAAAGTCGAGGCGGCGACGGAGTCTTTGGAAGAAACAAGAAGAGGGGATAAGTAATGGGTCGAAGGAGATTTTTAGACACCCACCAAAATGTGATTCTGCCTCTTTCAACAGCTATGGATACGCAAGGAGGCAAATGAGCAAAGACCACAAACACAAGATAGAGGAGACGCACCCCAAGCAACTTCGACCCCTCTTGCTGGATCTGCGCCTGATAATAACCCCCGTACTGCATCTGCATCTTCAATTGTTCTACCCCGCCCGCAAGTTCCATCTTTCGTGATTCCCAGGCCTTCTTGAGCGCCTCGAAAGCGTTAATCAACTGCTTCCATGCGTATGGATCCCAGGACTCGATTGCTGCCTTGTGCGTTCGGATGTAGTCCCGCGGATGCGGGTCCCCGGACGGCGACAGGCCGCCTCCTCCAGCTAATGGCGTGGAGATGTGGCTCCCGCTGGGCTGTTCGGGTTGAGATTGAGAAGACCCATCCCAACCCTGGGCGAGAGGTCCATATGGATCGAATTGTGCAAGGTATGCTTGATGAGATTGGAGTTGCTGCTGTTGAGCGGGGTAATATCCACTCTGAGGTTGCTGCTGCTGCTGTTGCGGTTGGCCGTTCAAGTATCCGTAGCTGTTCCCACTGATGTGTGCCCCAAGCTGTTGGCCGAAGGAACTTGTAGGTTGGAATGCAGAGCCACCCACAGGATATTGGGATCCAGGAGATAACGGAGGGCTAAGATAGCCCCCAGTGGCATACTGAGGCTGTTGTTGGGGTTGATAGAGGGTAGGTTGCTGCTGCTGCAGGACTGAACTGTTATTCCATGCTGTGTATTGGGAGTTGGGATCGACCGAAGACGAGATGTCGGGGAAGCGGGAGCTAGGGTGTGTTGGATCCAAGGAGTTAATGAAGGGGTTGTTCGACAATTGTTGACTGTACATCTGACGTTGAACGGTACAGAAAGTGAGTAGTAAAAGGTAGTAAAAGGTAGTAGTAAAGAGGATAGCCAAAGGATTTAAAGGATAGCCCCGAGTGACGGAATCTGATAATAGCGCGTCACGTGTAACACATATTAAATGCAAATTAAATGAGTTTATTCTACGTCATTGTCATCAAGCTTTCCTCTTTACTCCAGCAGGTTTCGGCGCGGGAACCAGACCGAGCAATCCAAACGTCAAAGCATACACGGCTGACACTTCATAGCCCCATCAGTTTGTTCACCGACCAGAAGCCCAATGAAAACGTACCCCCGATAACACCCTTGACGTAGCCCAAACTTGACCATTGTCCGAGGGTCGTCACCGTTAAGAGCCAGCCAAAGACGATTGAAGCTGTTAAGAGCTGCAAAGAACAAAAACAGTTCAAGTTTCAAGTAAAGCATGTAGCAAACTGAACAGGGCTCACAGGAATGATGGAGGACAACACGCCCGACTCTCGCCACGACTGATACTGTGGGTTGGTCAGCGGGATGTGGGATGAGGGTAGCATAGACGCACGTTAGGTTCTTCTCCGGTTATCCAAGGCATCATAAGAACGTAAATAAACAGCACAATGGTCGTGAAACCGAGGATAGCAGCACCCAGAGCTGCTGTTCTGTATGATGGTTACTCCTGAATGCGTTCCAACAAAAGAAAAAGACAAGCCTTCCCCAGGAGCCTCCTCCTCCGTTGAAAATCCACAAGAACTCATGGAAAGTGCCGAGGTAGTAAGTGATCGCAGCGCCAGGAAGAACAAGTTTAACTTGTCGCGAGGTGTGTTGGGACCATGGAACGTGTTTTGGCGGTGGTGGGGCCATATATACGCGGGCTTCCGTCTGGGTGTGTGGGTGCTGGGTAGGTTCTGATGCACTGGGGTCATATTTTTATCACATGCCCTAACAATCCATTACATAATCTAACCTACAGTTTCGCCCTCGCTTCCTCCGATACCTTCACCACACTAAAAATTCAGGCTGTCAGTATAAACTCACACGAAAACAGTGCACCCACAGTTTTCCCGTATTCCCCCCACTAAACAGCAATGGCAACGCGACGGGCGCCTGTTCAATCCCACCTTCAACAATGTGGAATTTCCGTTTGATAGCACCAGTGCTTAGCCCTTTTGCAAGCTCCTCCAGCGCAGCTGGGTATTCCGAGACGTAATCAAATCTGTGTGTCATTCAGTGCGCGTCCAAAAAACAAAAGGTTGGATCATACACAATGAACCCTTCAATTTTAGCACGCTGCGAGATTAAAGTCAAATAATTTTGAAGTCCTTTGGGCTTGGTCGCGTCTGTTTTATCATGAGCATTAGAATTCAGACGAGGAGGAAAGCGTACTGTACGCAGAAATGGCACCTGACCATTGTAATTTCAGTTACATTACACATCTCGGAGACCTTGAATACGTACCACAAAGAATGACTCTGGCATTCTTGTTCAAGCGCGTCAACATGAAATCCAAGATATCCCCGCCGACGTTGTCAAAGTACACATCCAGGTAGCCAACATCTTTGAACTCCTTGTAAAATTTTGGGCTCTTATAGTTGAACGCCTTGTCCACACCAAGCTCCTTCTCGAGCCATTGACATTTCTCGGTAGATCCGGCGATGGCGTAAACTTTGGCTCCTGCAGCCTTGCCGAGTTGACAGGCAATAGAACCAACAGAGCCCGCAGCGCCAGAAATAACAAGTTTTTCACCTGGCTTGAGTTTTCCAATATCTCGTAGGCCCTGGACGGGGAATAAGAAAAATCCACGAGAGAACGAAACACGCGTACAAAGTAAGCAGTCAGGCCTACAATTCACCGCCACTTAGCTGAGGACTTGGGAGACCACATAAAAACATACCTGAGCTACCAAGGACATTCAAAAAGTCGAGCGGTTGTACACCGCGCGGAACACTTGGGGAGCAGAAAATAAAATTACGATCATCCTCTAAAGCTCAAGTGGCAAACCTACGTGAGCTTCTCAAGATGCTTATCCTTCATCACAGCGTACTCCGACATACCTAAAGAGCTCAGTAAGTTTCAAGGGAATTCCATGTAACATAACGCGTACTCACCCCACCCACCACTTACAAAATCCCCCACTTTCAATTCGCTTCCCTTTCCCACCTCTTCGACTACACCCAAACCCTGCGCGCGCATCACCTTAACCGTAACCATTACCCATTAGCGACCATCCCGCCACTCCCACAACCGATAACTTCGTACCTCTCCTATCTGGACTGGGGGAAGATAACTGCGTACGTCCCTGATGTACCCACGCATTGCCGGGTCCAGCGAGAGCCATGTGCAGCGTACGAGCGCTTCGTTATCCTTTGGTTTCAATGCCGCCAGGGGGAGGACGTGTGTGCGAAAAGTCGTAGGCTCAATGTCGCCGACTGGCCGTGAGTTGAGCACAATTTGTTTATAGTGCGTTGGACGAGACATGGGGGCGGTGTTGATATGGTTATGCCGGGGTTGAGAGTCGTAGTTGGAAGTCAAGGCATCGGAAAGCGTTCGTTTGAGAATACTGAGTCCATTCCGAACCGGTTACCGGTTTTACGATAACCGGCTCTCTGGTGAACATAGGCCGCATTAAAACTAGGAACAAATTTAAAATGAGTACGTGTCTGTCTCTGTGTCAAGAACTCATTAAGTTTTGTGACGCGCTCCTTGCACTTGCTCGCATGGTTTGAGCGACGCTGAAATATTATTCTATCGAATGGAAATCTCCATTTTATTGAAAATATGCAATGTTAACATTACTACAACCATCCAAACCCCTTCGTTCACATGAACCACGACTGCGGTTCACAAAAATTCCATTTGTACGAAGGCCCAATGCTGGTGCCCCTGATGACCCTGCCATATCCCTCATTAGTTACACAGTAGTGGATAGTGATGCTGATATATCATAAATCAATCTGCGGGGCTTTGTGGGCCGGGGAGCAAGGGTGATGAAAGAATTCGTAGTAGATCTTGGCATCTATGGGGCAAAGCTAGTTGTAATTGCTGAGAAGAACACCGGAGCCAAAGCCACTGAAAGTTGTTTACCCGGATGTCAGAGTGGCTGGTTCAAACTCAGTTCAAACGTGATCTTCATCACATCTGAAAACGACGCGAAATGGCGACTCTACAAAGGCGGATTGGTCAAGATGGGTCGATGGAGGAATGTAAAAGATGACGGATACAATAATCGCCATCTATGAAACTTGCGTACTTCGCCTCCATGAAATCATTCTATCGAATCGCGCACAGTACAAGTATGGTGTGCAGTCGGCCAGAAGTAGGATTCGATCTATGAAAAAAACTAGTTGGGGTCCTTTTAAATTACTGGTCTTCGTAGCCAACTACTGGTCTCCTTGGCCGATTTGGCACTGGGCGTGTATGTTAGTGGTGAAACAGCACCAGATTAAATATCGCATACGAGGGTAAGTCGTGGGTACCATCTCCGCAGGTTGGTATCCAAAACGTTCCCGGATGGGTGGAATTGCGACAACCATGACAGGACCAATGGCTCCGATTATGCACGAATAGAAGATGACAGGATTTTCGTGTGCTTGCCGTTGCTATTTGAAGAGGCAATCAGAAACATTTTGCGAATTATGAACAAAATGTACGAGATAGCGGTATGTTGAACGAAAAGGGGACGCGAAGGACGCCATATTACTGCTGGGCTGGCTTGGAGAGTAAATACCGTCAAAGAACGTGGCAAGTCACCTTCGCATCACGTAATCACACACCCCTTCCTTCACCATCATGTCAATGGAAGAGAGCATAAGCTTGGAGGAGACAAATAAAATTCGTATTTCCCTCGGTTTGAAGCCTTTGACCGACGACAAGGCGCCAGCGGACGATAAAGATAAACAGGCTGAGGATAACTACGCAAAGCAACGCGATCGAGAGGCAAAGGAGCGGCAGGCGAAGTGCGTACGCAAGTCATAATATGCAGGCATTCGTTTGATTCTTTTTGTTTTAGGACAATTCAGAATGGCATAGCCAAGTGGGTCCTCTCTTTCCTAAAATGTCACCATAACTTCCATTCTTTCCCCGGCATTTCAATCCAACGTATAAGAGCGCTGATACTTTTGCATCCTAATTCGTTAGGGTACGAAACCGACGGGAACTTAACGCTTCACTGAAAGGTGCAACATTGGGTGATGCAGAAGGGGATGTCGATAATACTTTGAAGTGGATCAAGAGAAGCAAGAAGAAAGAAAAGGAACTTGCGAAAAAGAGACAGGAAGAAATAGATAACAGGGACAAGGCTTCTGAACCCGAATATTCAGAACGTATGTTCTCTCACTGGATTTCCTCACCTCTGTTAACACGCGGCTTGCTTGCTAGGTGATCTTGTTGGTCTTAAGGTCAGCCATGACTTCGACGGCATGGACGAAGGCGAAGCCCATATACTCACCCTGAAAGATAGCCGTATCCTTGATAACGAAGGTGAGTCAAGTGGACGCCTCTTGTACTTTGATGCCAATGCAGTTGGAGCAGAGGATGAGCTCCAGAATGTGGAGATGGCAGAAGAGGAACGTCGTCAGAAAATTAAAGAGCTCAAGATCAAAAAGCGCGACTACACGGGATACGACGATGACGAATTCACGGAAGGTAATCAGGGTGTTATGAAACGCTCCGTCTTGGCAAAGTATGACGAGGACATTGAAGGCGTCCGGGAAATGGTAAGCGCGCCTTATTTTGATAAGAATATTCTTTTCATTAGAAATCGTTAGGATTTCCGACTGGGCAGCTCAATCACCTCAAGTAAAAAAGAGCAGGCCGAACAGAGACAAGCAGCAGCCGCTGCAGTGAATAAATCACTTTTGACCATTGATTATGCCAGTACGCCTCGGTTTCCTTTGGGGTAAGTTGGGAATCTGATACTTGCTTCGTTAGAAAACCTCGAAACGAAAGACTACCTACAGGAAGGTGATTTCGGTTTTAAGAAGCCAAAAGTGTGCCTTTTATCATCGCCTTATGTACTAATGCACTGATAAGTCACATAGACAAAGAAGAAGCGGCCCTCTAGACGTGCGCCTGCCGTTGAAGACATACTCGAGAGCAAGATGGATGTTGACCAAGAACCTATTGTTCCTCGTGTTCGAGATCTCGATGCCAACTTTGTCGACGACGACGAGCTTCAAGCGGCCTTGGCGCGCTCAAGGAGAGCAAAGCTATTAAAAACCAAGAAGCTGACGCCTGAGGAACTGGCAAGAAAGAGTAAGCAAATGCAGTTATCCTTAGACTGTTACTGGGTTTCTTACTGCGTATCTACAGTTACAGAACGAAGGGAGCAAGAAGTGGACGCTTCTCTCAAGGTAGAAGTTGTCGATGATGATAAGGAGGAAACTGGCCTGACCTTCGACGACACCTCAGAATTTGTTCGAGCTGTTGGAAGCAATCAATCTCTTGTCAAGCCTAAACCTGAGCCAAAGGAGATTCCTGTACCAAATGGACGGAGTGTGTCACAACGGTCTCCTTCAAGAGACCAGGCAATGGTTTCCGGAGATATTGCGCTCGATGAACTGGAAGCAGGAGAGGTCAGAGTAAAGGACGAGGAAGACGAAGACTACGACATAGCCATGATGGAAGCTGTCGATGGGTTGATTCGGTCCGTCGAAGCTGAGGGACTAGCCACCGACCAAGATAAATCTAGTTTGGCAGACGGGGTTGGGACATCGTCGGAGGAAACGTTTAGCACTGGCATGGCTTCGACGCTCAGTATTCTCAGACAGCAAGGTATCATTGCGCAGCCATCAGCCGAACTCAAAGAACGTGAAAGGCGGCAACTGGAGCGAGATCGATTCGTGGCCGATCAACGCCTTCGCGATGCTCAGCGCGAAATAGATCGGTTACAGGCTCGAGGCTCGAATAAGGACCAAGCTCAACGAGAGTATGATAATCGACTTCGGGAACAACAAGACGCTCGCGATAAGATGGACGCATTCAAAGACTATAAACCCGATGTCAATATCGTTTACTACGATGAGTTTGGTCGTGCATTAACACCAAAGGAAGCTTGGAAGGCTCTATCCCATAAATTCCACGGAAAAGGTTCGGGGAAGATGAAGACGGAGAAAAGGCTGAAAAAGATTGCAGAGGAGAAGAAAAAGGAAGCGATGGCGAGTGGAGACACCCCATTGAGTATGAACAAGGCATTCCAACAGAGGCAAGAGAAGGCTGGTCAGGCTCATTTCGTCTTATCAGTGGGAAATAGAGGGTAAGCCAATACGCTGTGAGCGGAATTCGGGGCTGATCATTAAATCATTACAGCGCTGTGCCACAAGCGGAAGACTTTTTAGACGCTCAGCCACTCGCCAAAGGCAAGACCGAGAAAGCAAAGAAGAAGAAGGAGAATCAAGCTTCAAAGCCAGCTGCAGATGCTGGGTTTATGACTGTTCCTGCGCCGCCGGTACAAATCGTGCCTGCTGGCAGCAGCCCAGGTCCATCTGGCCTTAATAGTATGTCTGCTTCTCCTGTACCCAGGGCTGGATTTTCCCGCATATCCTCTGCCGTCGATACCCCGTCACAGTCTCAGGGAGGAACGCCTGTTCCCGCTGACCGTGCCAAGGTGGCATTTGGTTTAGGGTTGAAGAGGAAAGCTGGACAAGAGGCTGCAGGGTCGCCCCCACCGAAGCGACGGTGACATTGCGTTTGTACTATGCTCATTCATTATGACTGGACAAATCCGAAACGTATCGTTCAAATTTCAATGGTTAAACCACCGTGTATAGTGACGCAGTCGCCTATATCCAGGTATCCATTATAGAGGGGCTTTACAGCATTATTAGGCTAGTGATGTGGAGGTCTTTTGTAACTGAGCATCGATTTTTATCGAGTCCTTGTCCCGCCTCAAAGGCGTTTATCAAAGAAGCTTGTCCTTCATCGGTCCTACAAAACGGGGAGTTTGAGCAATCCAAGTAGAGGGTTGCAGATATAACCACCGACCATTTGACCGCGTGCGCATTTTTTTCAAGTATAACCTTGACCGTTGTCCATGAGAACCGCACAAGCTTTGGGAAGCCAAATACGGGGTCGACTGAACCCTTGAGCCACGCTTGAGTGTTTGGATCTAGCAATGAAAGTTGTGAGTGCGTTCAAAGACGGTCAAATACTCGAACCTGAAGGATATCCCGAACCAAGGGTGGCATTGCTCCACTTATCCTCCACCTTTCCGACATTTTCTTCAAAGAACCAGCCTTCAACGCAGGCGTCTCTCGTCACCTTCGCCGCAACACTGGCGGCTCCTACAATCTTGAACTTGGAATCGGCTTTTGTCGTGACAGTGAAGTTAATACCAGGGAAAAGGGAGGATAAGTATGCCTCATATGTCGTTGTCGTGCCCAATGCATCAACGTAGACCTTGCTAAAACTATGAATGGAGGCGCCAAAAGCAAATAAACTATCATACATACCTCTGAGACTTGTATGCCTTTTGCTAGCACCTCGCGTATAAGTAGAATTGTAGCGTCTTGGGACTGCCGATTCAAGTTTGTAGGGGGCCGACAGAGCATACCACTAGATATTGCTTGAGGACTTGTACGTGCTTTAGAGACAAGCGAAACAAGGTGTATCCAAAAAGAAATACCTTACAACTCTAACAGACCATCCCAAGTTTTCAGGCTGTGAGCTGAGGGTATTCAATAATGATAATCGCGTATCCGAATTTAACGTCTTGGAATCTGCGATGAATTTAGCCCGGGATGTTGAAGGACATACGAGTACCTACCCGCAAAGCCCAACTCTTCCATATCCTCCTTGTACGAAGCTGGGCAGTATGCGACGCCATAAACGAGTGGTCCTAAGACAGGTCCACGACCTGCTTCATCCACGCCTACTATGTACGGTCCTGGTGCTGTGGGGGTCGGAGAATGGTAGGTGTATGACTCAGTAAGTGGTGTTGAGGGACCAGGAGCTGATGGGACTTGTTCAGAACAGGACATGAAATGTTGGACTTCAAATTATTGACAAATTGTTTGCCTTTATCAAGCTCCTATGTAAAGACAGATTTGGTATACGCGAAAAATCTGTGAATAGATATGCAGTTGCAGAGCTAATCATCCGCTTCCCCCCGAAATGTCCCATAGGCCTGCCGCAATACTAACCCTTCCTCACGAAGTTCATTCAGCCGAGCCATTTCTTCTGGAAGAAGGTCAAGGGGCTGTCCAGATATAGAGTATATCTTCAATATTAAACCTTGCTTCCTCAATTCCTTCAACTTTTCCAGCTCCACCTCATTTTCATAGATCTCGACCACCTTCATTGTAGGTGTGTGGAGACGTGGATTCAAACGGGATTCTATCATTTTCGCATAACGGCCACTTGTACATAAGATGCAGTCATACAAGGCGATGACTTGGAGGTTTGGGCATAATATGCGATGATTATCTCCAGCAGCTGTCAAGTGGTCCAAAATGCAATCGGTGATGACCCCCTCGATGCCATCCTGAATGGTGAGCTCTTCCAGGGTGGCTTGAACGATCTCAAGACATTCCATAATTTCTGTTTCCGTCACGGGAGGAAAGAAAAGATTGAAGCTTTCGAGCGGACATTGTGAGCGGCGGAGGAACGAGGCCATTGCTTCGTGTGGCCAAACATGGCAGTTGAGGAGAAATTCGCGAAGATTAGAGAGGGTCAGGAGGTCGAGAAAAAAAGCGAGGTCATTATCTGCATCTTCGTGAATAGATATAACAAAGGAGATGAGGCCGGGAAGTGAGATGGGATCATGACTGGAAACTCCAACGACGGAAACGTTCTGGAATGATACGTGGGTCAAAACATGAGATTCCCCCAAGATCGTCAAACATTGGTCAAAACTGACAGCGGTATTTAGCATGAGGCGAGTTAGTTGTGACCACGGCAAGCGAAGTGGGAAGATTTGCCACACATCGTTGTCCCACGCAAAATGATGCAGACGCAATGCAGAGCACAATACATTTGAGAGATCGTACATCCAAGCCTCTGTAAGGCCCCCCGATGAATATATCTCAAATGTTTCCAGCATGGGGAGGGAAAGCGATGACATAAATATGGGAAGCACGTCCTTCGGAAGCTCAAATCGTAAATGTTGCCAACGCGCAGTATGCTGCCGGAAAAGTGATGCAAGCCATCGGGCTTGGGGAGTCTCTGCTGATAATATGCCACCTTTGATGGAGAGAGATAGAGGCCGTTCCTTGGCTCGTGCTATCCATGTTTCCATTAATGGGAGCAAGCGGTCTGGCTTGCATAATTCATGGGATATTTCCATGGACGACCATAACTTGGGCGTGGACATGGATATATTCCTCCACAGAGCGTTCACTTGTCCGAGGAAAAGTGGGGCGGATGTTGGAGAGGGTGTCACGAAACGTTTATTTGGTAAACAGTGCGCAAAGATCTCTGAGAGGAGTTCCGGTGGTAGGCGTCGTATTGGGGCAAGCAATGATTTCCTGAGCTGGAGCGAGGCATCTATCCTCTCCCTGTCCTCTTGGAGCAACGTGGAGTGGTCAGCCTTCCTTAGCAGCCCACAACATCCTCCACCGCTTGTCCTTTCCATTTGTACCTGATTTATACCGTGTGCTAACGAGCGGAGATGTGCTTCGTGACGTTCAATGGATTGATGAATCCGAAAAAGGTCAACTTCATCCAGTGTACCAGGCGAACGAATCCAACGCCTGAGCTCGTCTATCGAAATCTCCTCCGGTGGGACAGTCTGTGTGCGCGCTGAGATGTTAGAAATGGATTTGCCAAAAGGAAATCGAAGGTGATACATGGCTTGAAGTTGAAGACCGTCAACGATTTGAATGACAGCTTCTGAACACACCCCATGATTTCTATGACAGGTAACGTTAGCTTCTGAAATCAACAGGCGCAATCAATAAGTAGGACATGCTTGGTATTATACCCAACGAGAAATAAATTTTGTGTATTAGAAAGGCTGTATCGTGCTCAACGCCTGTTCGACGCTGGGCTTGACAATGAGCATGTACGGCGGTGGTCGGGGTCCTTGAGAAAGCAGTGTTGTGACAATGTGACGGTTGTTGTCGCTGTTTACGCTGTTTCTGAGCGGCAGTTGGTTGTAGGTTGTAGCCTTTCCTCGTCGTCCTCGCGTCCTCAGTGACCGTTTCTAGCTCTCTGTCATATATCCCGTGTTCTTCTTCAAAAGACGTTGTAGAGCGTAAAGCTCTTGTCGAGTGTAAAGCTCCTGTCTTCATCGTTATCTTCTTACGTCGCGCACTCGTCGCTGTCGAAATCTCCTTGGTTCAAGTCTTTCTTTTCTTCCTTGCCTTTTCTTCTATGGCCACCACAGCGAGACAATCAAAGCCCGCTAGGAAGGGCGCTGCTGAGCCAGCTCGGTATGTCGCTTATATTCCCGCATCTTTGATCCTCGCATTTCATCGTTCGTCAGTCGTCCCCAGGCATGGACTGGTGCACGAGCCTCCCCTACTTTCTCGCCTTCAAGCGGCTCTCCTCGTCCTCAGCCAGCGCCCCCCGCTTCTTCAACCCCAACGCTGGGCCACCAGAACGGTGCCCGTTCAGACGCCGCTCGTGACCGCATATTGCAGCCCCTCGCCGGCCTGACAGTAGGCTTAACCCCCCGATGAATCCGATTGACCTGACGGAGTTACTCAGGGTACCACGGTGACGCTCTTAACCAAAACATCGCAGCGTTATGAGGGCGTCGTCTTCTCGACAAGTTCAGAGGGCGACACGACTGGAGTTACATTAAAGGACGTCAAGGAAATAACAAACCCTGGTGCTTCTCTCAAAGATTTGTTTTTTATTGCATCCACCAATATCGAGTCCTGGACCTCGGGACCAGCCGACGCGAAGATTCCAAATGGCGATTGTGAGGTTTTCCCAAGTGAATGTGGTCAATTGCAATCCCTTAATATCTATCTTGCAGCTTTCCGAACAGATGCTGATATCAGCCAGAAGAAAGGCCTTGGAAGAGAACGCGAGTTACAAGCGTGGGTTTCAAGTGGAGACAGCGCAGTCGCTCCTGTGTTGACCGCTCCCGGCGATGATGACACCTTTGGGCCTGGTTCGACGGGAAATACCTCCTGGGATCAATTCACCGCCAACGAGCAACTTTTCGGTGTTAAGGCCAGCTTCGACGAAGACATATATACGACAAAGCTGGATCGCAGCGCACCAGATTTCAAGGAACGGGAGCGCAAGGCACAACGCATTGCAAATGAGATTATCGGGGTTTGTCCAATCCAACTTACTGATGACTTCAAATTTGCCATTCTTACTTGAGATTGTCCAGGCCGCGACGAACAACCCGCACATTGCTGAAGAAAGAGGATTCAATATCGACGATAGTGGCGTTAATGAGGAAGACAAGTGCGTGGTTTAACACGTGTGACCCATTCACAAATTCTTACTCACTTCGTAGATATGGTGCTGTGGTCCGGGGGACCAATGCTTATGTCCCTCCAGGTGCTCGGACGAAAGGAGGCCTCTCTCCTCCCGTCAACAACGCGGCAAACGCAACGAAACCTGACATTCCCAAGGTTTCCGTGAATGGTCCAGACGGTTCCAACATTGTGCCCTCAACGCAATCGTCATCCTCACCTAAGCCTCCCTCTCCAGCCCCCCCCGGCCCTGGAGCTACAAATAATTCTAACAAGGCAATCAGCTCAGGTTCATTCTACTTTTCTGCAACCAGCTAATGTATTTGTCGTTCAGCCCCCAGCGGATCCCCTCCCTGCCTTCCGTGATTTTGTCACGAACGAGAAACAACGTTTGACCCAAAAGCGACAGGCTCTCGTGAAAAGCGAAATGGACAAACGAATGGCAGATTTAATCAAATTCAGTCAGAGCTTCAAAGTACGTGATTTGCTCATCTGGTCCCATCTCGGAGGCTCTCAACCTCAGGTTCTAGCTCAACAAACCCATCCCTGACGACCTTGTTCCCATTCTTGCGAAAGACGAGGAAAAGCAACGTCAAATCCGGGAGAAAGCGAGCAAGGATGCTTCCTCAGCTCAAGCAAGGTCCATCGGCGCCTCCACTCCTGCCACTGCCTCTCGTGGCGTTGTCGCTGGCTCTAAGATCCCAGATTCTGCTCGCAAACCTGGTGCGGCGTTGCCCACTTCGAAGACTGTTGCGAGCAATCTTGGCCAACACCCGCCATCAGCTGCCCAGAAGGTGACTGGCACAAAGACGACGATAGAGCCCACGAACAAAAAAGCTGTCAACATGTTCATCCAGCCAATTCCGCCCTTTAAGGGCGGGAAAGCTAAGCAGTCGTCGACTCCGTCTATCACAGCCAGCGTTTCTACGCCTAAGGTTACCACCCCAAACACCAACGGGGCGACACCTGCGCCAAGTCCGCCGGCTCAGACGCCCGTATCGCCAAACACCGCCGCAAACAGGTTGAACGTCAACGCTTCTTCATTCAGACCGGTTGCAAAGGTAAGCTTTCTCATCTGGTGCCTTCGTTTTTCTGACATGCCCGTCGTATATTCCAGCCTTCTGCCTCCCCAAATCCCACACCATCTGCTTCGGCGTCCGTCTCTCCAAGGCCCAAATCTGAATTGGTAAATATATTTATCTGATCGCAGTTCGAAACTCAGCGTCGATCAATAGAGCCCTTCGACGCCTAACCCCTTTTTCGGGACACGACCTTTCAAGAAAAGTACGCCAGTCCACATTAAGGATGACTTTAACCCGTTCAAGCACAATAAAGTGGTAGATGCTTCGCAAGTCTGTAAGTTTGCGTAACTTGCAAGCAGCGTTTTCTCTCTTGACAATAAAATTGGGTTAGCTGCCATTTGGCCTTATAATGGAAAGCGATACATGCAAATGTTCCCCCCTTTGCAACACCCCCCTCAGCACCCCTCCCACATGGTCCCACCCAATCCTCCCCCGATGCCGCCACCCTCGTACGAGGAAGATTCCGCAGCTCAAGCCGCACAGCGTGGATATGTTTACGCATACCCTTATGCATATCCAGGACAAGTTTGTGATGTGTTCGATTTTACGTCCCGTTCTAATTCTTTCAACCTATAGCCAATGATGCCCGGAATGCCTCCCCCTGGTCCCCCTGGCACGTACATGCCAGGGCCATTCATGCAACATATGCCTTACCCTCCTGGAATGCCACCCCCGAACGGTTCGTCCTTGAATCTGCATGCTTTCATAACCTGACAGCTAGAATTCCAAAGCAATGTACTCCCCTGGTATGGGCCAGATGCCGCGTAAGCGAACTAGCTGTTGAGTTTAGAATCATTTGTAACACGTATCACGTATCACCTAGCCCCTCAAGCATACATGCAGCCACCTCCTCCTGGTGCATATCCACCTCCTCCAAATGGTGCTGGGCCACGACCCTCGATGCCTCCTACTCCCATTCCGTCTCATGCCCACCCATATTATCACCAGAGTCCCCAGTGTATGACCTCAATTTATCTGTACACTTGCAAAATGCTCATGATGCCCACAGTGCAGCACGCAGTGCCTTACCAGATGATGATGCCTCCACCGCCGCCCAATGTTCCCCCACACCCGTACGAAGGTGCACCGCCTGTTCAGATGAGCGGACATGCTTGAGCACTCGAGCAGACATTGTTGTAGTCGCCATCTTTCAGGGTTTTTTTCTTGTCACCTATGCTTTCTGGAATCCACGAACACCCATGTACCTAGCTCCACTACTACTTACTATGTCGTACCTGTGGATTCTAGAACCTGTGCGTGATGAAAATCCAGTCAAGAACATCCATAGGGCAAAATATCAAGCAAGTGCAGTAAATACAGACGTGATCAACGAACATAACAGGACATTTCTACCTTCTTCAACAAACCCTTCAGAGTGTTACTAGTCCGGTTACAATTGGACTGTAACCAGATTTCCATCTCTCTCCGGAGCGCACTGAGCTCGTCACAGACGGGCAATTCTCTGTTCGGTCTAACGAGGAAAGGATTAAGCAGGACGTCGAACAACCTAGACCACAACTCTGTCTGCCAATAACGCTTGAAAGGAGTGCTGAGCTTGTATCGATGTTCCCCAGGCGAAACAGGCACCACAGAACTTGCTTGAATGTACTTGCCGAATAACATGCAATATATGATCCCAGCGAGACCGTAGTAGTCGGTCTGATATGTCCAAGACCTGTTTTCTCGGATTTCGAAGCAATCGCGTTCATCTGCTGCCCACTCAGCAATGTACTGTTGATCAGGTGGAAACAGCCTCGTGTCGATAGTTCTCCCAAAGTCAATGACTTTGAGACCTTTGCAGCTCCATCCTCCTTCGCCAGAGGGCTGATAAATGCTCGACCAAGCCGAATTACCACCCGGGATATCTTCTAATCGTAAAAGGCAGTTGTCAATCTTCAGGTCGCCGTGGATGATGCCAACGCTGTGCATGCCTTCTAGTATACGGAGAAGCTCAATGGAGAAGAACACGACCAAAAGTTCGTCAAGACAAGCACCAGGTTGCGAGACCCCAGCTGCGACGGAGTTATTGACGATGTTGAGAAGCATCCCTTGCGAGCAAAAGTCGAGGACAAGATAACTTTCGTCATTGTACGCGTACAGCGCGTGGGGGAGCACAATAGACCGTCGGAGGGAGGATGGCAAAGCTGAATGCAACCTCCGAAGGACGTGATATTCCCAAACATTCTTTGGTTTGACAACCTTAAGAGCAACCAGAGAAGATCCTTCATCGTCCTCCTCGTAATCTTCCTCATCTTCATCCTCATCACCCATACGCGTGCCCACATCACGAGCCTTGAAAACGCACCCAAAGCCACCTTCTCCAATTTTCTCTGAGACGTTGAATCTATTGCCTTCCAGCGTCAAAGGGAAACAAGCTGACATTTCAAGGGTGCCAGCATTATTACTACTGGACCCACTAGCCTTCCTGCTTTTTTTGAAGAATTTCTGGAGCTCATCCAGTCTTTTGGAAGGCTGGTCCCGCAAATCGTGAAAGTATGGGTCTGTTGGGATGCGCGAGAGAAGTGTTGACAAAATTGAGGGGTCAAATGGGTTACATGGATTTGGAGGTCGGAATTTAGAGTTCAGCGTTAATGTATCAACAAGGCTGAGCGAGCCCGTCCTCTCCTCAATGACAGCCACATCAGGGTTGTCACGCTGGGGTACTTTTAAATGCAATGATTCAATGAAGTCACTTGCTTCTAGTTCATCATCGTCCTCCCCGTTCTTATGCTGCAAAGAAAGCAGCTCAGCTGCAAGCCGTTCCGCTGCCTCGATTGCCTCATGCTCGGCATGCCGTGGAGGAATAAACACACTGGCTTTAGGAGAACCATCTCCATCTTGTAACGGGTGCCCGAAGCGACCACTAGGTGTAGCGCCTCGTGTACTCGTGGTGAATTCAAAGGTTCGCTCGGTGATGGGTGTCATGACATTGAACTGACCAAAACGACCTCCTAGTGGCACCTCCTGGTAAGAATGCTCCTCCTCGTACTCCTCTGGGAGGTGTTCAGGCGCCAAGGGTATCTCGTATTGCTCCAATTGAGAATCTTCTTCCTCGTAATCAGCTTGGTCAAGGTACTGCGCCTCCTCCACCTTATCCTCCTCTACCTCCTCGTCACTATCATCTAAACATGTGACCGACTTGGTCGTTGGAAATTCAGGCTCTTCTGCGATCAGCGAAGGTTCTAACGGTTGTTTGTCTTCGATAGCCTCCTGATCAATAAATGGTTTGAAAGTTGATGGAGGAGTATCCTTGAACGGTTTGAACGCTGGTCCGGAATCTGCGAATGGCGTGAAGGCGGATGGGGTTTTTGGAGTTGATATACCCCCAGCGTTCTTGTCCTGTTCCGGAGGTCGACTAAAGACTTTGAACGGAGTTTGCGTATTTTCGTTTAAGAATGGTGTGAATGGAGAGGATCGAGAGACTTCTGCAGGATGAGATGATAAGTCGTGGTGCGATTTAGCTCGCTCATGAGTAAATATGGATTTTGGTTTAGGCAAGGGTTTTCCATGATCATCGGTAAAGACATCTCGAAGAGGAGCGAGAGGGACAGGTTTGATTTGAGCAGGAGTGAATACTTTGGAGAATACAACTTCAGATGGTTTCTCTTCTGGAACTGACTTAAGACTCAGCAAGTTGGTTCTTTGCGCATTTGAAGCCGGGGTAGTCAGTTCTTTCGCTTGAAGCGCAGGCCTGGGCGTAATGAGTGGCGTTCTATTTTGTTTTGAATCCACAAAAGGTGTAAACTGGGGGTTGGGTTTATGAGTTTGAAATTTGGTGGTGCTGAAGAGAAGAAGAGACGCACCTTCGCTGCAGGAGTCGTCCGATGCTGAGCGTTTTCATCTACAAATGGCTGGAATGCTGAAGAGGTCTCAGCGGGTTAATGTAATTAAAAGGACAATTGATCTTACTCGTTGGTGGCTTCGCGTTAGCCCCATTATCGTTCTCTCGTGAAAACGCGACCCTCAGAGGAACGACGGGGGTCACGGGTTCAATCTTCTTCAGGGGAGCATACTTACTTCCAGGGACAGCAAGCTTGGTTGTCTTCTCTGGAGAGTTGTACATCCCAAACACATCCGCTAACGCCTCCTTCGTATTGATCGTTACTGTCGGCTCTGGTCCACCACCTATCAAACTTGTCCTTCCGCTCCCAAGAAGTCTCGTAGATTTTTGGCCATCATCGTTGAAATCGACAGGAACCGAAGAAGAGGATGAAGAGGATGAGGCAGAAAATCGTGACGAGTCGGCCAATGGGGGAGGCCATTTCTTTCCTAAAAGGCCCATAGAGCGAGCTCTGGATTCTTGTATACAATATTCAACACGATCATCTGTAAACAAAAGCGACATGTTGAATCTTAGTTTCTCTGGTCGCTTGCCAGGAGCTGGGGGAGCAAGCATGACTGCATAGCGCGAGGCCCGCGTAGAATTGAGAACGATTTGATTGGTAGTGAATGAGGATGGCAAGGACGTTGAGGATGTAGGTACAGGTGTGGTATGGAATTGGGTCACCTGTGGGTTGGGTATTGACGATCCTGGGGAGTTACCATTAAGCTGAGAACCCGTCCGGCCCTGGAATTCCCGATATCTGTTCTTCAAACGCTCCAGTGGTCGTACCTGGCGCTTAATGCCTTTCTTGTACATCATATCTGCATCCTGCAGCCTAAATACCGAGGATTAGCTGCGTGCAGATACTTTTGTTGTACGTCCTACTAGGCGCACCTGCCATCTTGCTCCAATAAAGTTGCATAATCCTCGTATAGCGCAGAATATGAGGTTCCAATCTCATTGGCCACCAGAAACGAGAAGATCGACATGGCACCAGATCGATCCATCTGCCTTGCGTAGAGTGCCCAAAGCTTTAAGTATCGGAGATCCGTCTTATATATGGGGTCTTCCTTAAATTGCCCCGTCGCCTCTTCCAAAAGTTCCAGTAACCCAGAGCTAGGGTCTTTCTCTCCGTAGGTTTTGACTGTCCATTGCACAAACTGATGATAAACTGCCAGAGGATCATCTTCTTCATTGAGCGCCGAGGCAACTTGTGACCGGTATTTTTGTCGCTGGTCCTCTCGAGCATCATTGGGAACTACATCGCTTGAGCGTAGCACCATGAGTGAGGCGAATAAAGTTGAACTTTGTTTAATTCTCAGGCGCGTCGCGTCGCGTACAACACGTGTTTGATCAATGCTCTAAAAGTAATATACTTATGTAACTCATATGTTGGCCAAGTGTGAAAGTGCTGCCTGCTCTACGGTCGTCTCCCACAACTGAAGCCTTACACGCTGCAACTCCTCCTCCAATCTTCTCTTTCTTTCGTGCCCGCGTCTCAAGACTTCCTCTTTCGACGCTTGGGAGGAACTCGGCGCTGGGAGGCACAGCTCGCTTCCCTGGTCTGCAGGCAGTGCTCGGAAAGCTGCTTTCTGTGCGTCGAACACCGTGCCACTTGAAAGTGAGACGGCTGACGGCACCACCTCCCTGCCCTTTCCTTTATCCACACTCACAGTACCAGTGAAAAATGTCAAATCCCCGGATAAGTTTGATTCGTGGTTGCCTGGCAATTCACAAAAATGATCACAATGATTATTCCAAAAAAGCACGTTGCAACATACCTTGACGTCCGCGAGAACCATCGTTCACGTTCAGCCTGAGACTATCCTCCAACATGGCTGATCCATCGACGTAAACGCCAGGTAAAGCAATGTCCCACCCAGAGGAGGTAGGTGTCTTGGGATCTGAGTCACCAAAGGAACTCATTGAAGGTATTGGTGAAGAAGCTGGTAGACTGTCTTCAGATCGCTGTTCATTGTTGGGCTTTGAAACTGCCAGAAGCTCATGGTCAATAAGATAATTCAGCTCTGCCGAGTGCGACATATCAGCAAAAACTGTTGGCTGACCAATGTTATCATTGATGGACATACCACTCGAGCCAGTTCCTTTCATAACGGAGGACAAGGAACCCCCCTCAAAAGTCCCCTCCAAATCAAAGCAAGGAAGGGTGGGGTCGAAAAAACCGAAGTCATCAGACGAATGCAAGGGCGGACCATCAGACGATGAAGGCTGTTGCGGTTGTGAAAAGCCTTCAGAAGGCACAGGAAGTGCTTGCAAAGCGTTCATCCAGCTATCAAACAGGACCTGATCATCCCCCTCATTCCCGCTTTGCACAGCCCATGACTCTGTATTTCCACCCGCCCCAAGCGGCAAATCTGGAGGCGCGTTTGTTGAGATCGGGGAAACGTGGGATGACCAGGCTTGATCTGGAGAAGCGGCCAGAAGGGAGGATATTAATTGGTCAAATGGTGTTTGAGGTTGTGTTTCCGTAAGGGGTCTGCTCAACTGGGTAACACCGACTGCTGCGGATTGTGCTCCTTTTCTCCCATTACTAGCGTCAGTCAAGACTTCCGAGCCTTGCTGGGTCGTCGCACGTTGGCTGAGACCATAAACAGCCGTTTCTGGTTTATAATATCCATGGACGCGGACCTCTTCACTTCCTTCACTTCTTCCCGGGTAAGTTTCAGCTAACCTTTTTTCGCCCGTCTCTGCTAAGCCTCGTTTTGTGGTTTCTTGACTGTTTAAATATTTTTTTGTTGCCGCTTTACGAGCAGCTGTCTTAATTAGACTGACAAGCTGGGATACTAGCTGCTTGCCTCGTTCACGCTCCCATGTTGAGTGGTAGGCGTCTGGACCCTCCCCTCGCTCAAAAGGGTATGGTACATCCCAATCCGTGGCTCCAGCAGGAACACGATTGAGCTTTCGTTTTTTCACTGGGTAGGATGCTGGGGTCTGCTCGCGAGATTGTTGCGAAGTTGAGCAACGCTGGAAACCTTGTGGCTGGTCCTGAGACAGAGACGGTTGAGGTGTAGACCCAGCAGCGATGAGCCTGAGGATGTTTTCTAACACTGGAAAAATATTCTTTTGCCGAATTAACATAGACACGATATCTTGGTTGCTGGGGGCGGGCAGCAATGCTGGATCGATTGCTTGTTGATAGGGCTGACGAAATCCGGAGGTGCGGCCAATGGTGGGTGTGTCATCTTCGTCTTCAATCACAATGGGGTTCGATGAGGTCGCCCCGCGAGTGTGACGTAGCATGGAGAGGTTGGAGGGTTTTATGCCACCTACCAAACCCGCCATTCCCAGAAGGGCTGTCTGGTTACGCAAGAAATGGGCCGGTGGTGGAGCAGATGGATCGGGGAGAGCAATTTCCGGGCCCGGCAGGCGAAGGGTTGCTGATTCTTTTGATTTGGTCTTCATGACCTTCTTCTTGCTCCTCAGGGGAGGGACTTGCGATGAAGAGCGGGATGAGGCAGGAGAAGATGACGTTGATCCTGCCGCAGCATGGAAAACGTGATTGTACACAGGCCTTTGTGGCATGTTTGAATGGGCCGGAGGCCGATGAGCTTGCTGAAGGCTCGACGGCAAGGCTAATGGGTTGGGGGGAAGTTCAGAAAAATGATGGGAACCAGGAAGTGCAATGGTCCCCACGTTTTGTGTAGCACTCGAATCAATTCCACTACAAGTCGAGCCTGGGAGCGCCAACGTAGGCGACGGCGACCTACCTGGTGAAGGAGGGGGAGATCCGAAGAGGGAATCTTCATCGTCCAGCAGCTCCCGTTGGAGTAGAGAAGTCATTGCTTGATTATAAAACTGCTCAGTTGATGCAGGTAGTTGGATGCAATTTCGCGTACCAGATCAGGATAACAAAAGGCGGAAAGCAGCTGCGACTGTGACTCAAACTGATCTTTTAGCCGAACGATCCTAATTCATAAGATGTCAGTGAGCAAGAAGGATTGGCGTCGATGAGAAAGACTCACAGGAAAGCTTCATGACTCAACGCACAGCTCGTGATAGCCAAAAAAAAAAAGGGGGACGTTCTAGGTTTGTGTATGGCCTTGTTGCTTTCAAACGCCTTTGACTCTTTGACTAAGCATACTCTCTGCTGCACTGCAACTCCTACCGGGAGACATGGATAAAGACAATCGCGATGATTTCACCTTTGCAAAGCTGTCAGACATCAAGCACCCCGTAACGTTCAGAATGTGCGTTCGTATCTCTTCGCATGGCAAATTTTCTTATTCAATAAGTGACAGATCCCAGCTTGAAGGCGTTCGACGGCCAAAGTCTGTCACGGAGTTGCTACAAGATCCCGAACTTCGCTTTCACGGTATTCAATCACCGTATGCCTTTTAAATTTGCTCTAGAGGAGTGTAATAACGCCAGGCTCAAGAACACTTTCAGATCTCTACGTTACTTGCCAGCTTATCGCTGATAACAAGCCATTGACCATTCCCTTCCGAACATCCTTTAAATCATTCAAGAATGCATATACGTGCGTTTTTTCCCTTCCTTTCAGGGTATTAATCAGATGGGTGTAGATGGAATGAATGGATCACGCTACCAATCCGTTACTGTGATTTACCACTAAGTTCGCAGATCACCTTCACCGTTTGGGACATCGGGGGACCGAGAACTGCCGTTCCGGTAGGAGGGTCAACATTTCGTTTATTTGGAAAGAAGTGGTAAGCATGCTATTGAATATTTGTAACATTTGCCGTTTTAACAAACAACAAGGACGCTCCGGCGTGGAAAGCACCGTCTGCTCCTTTGGCCTGGATTGGAGGCAGACGGGTCGGTCGAGTCAACAACACCCAGCAAGATGGCCACACCAGATGAGATGGGCCGTTTAGAGAAGGTGACATCCTAGTTGCCAGATGACGTCAGAAGCTCACTTGCCTCGGGTGTAGCTTGTCAAGAAGTACGAGCGCGGCGACCTTCCAAAGTCTGACTGGCTTGACAAAATGGCATTCAGAAAGATGGAGGAGATTCATGCAGTAAGACTAACAGGTGGTTGACTGTAAATTCATTGACGTGCCTAGGCAGAAACGGAGAAATCCGACGATCTCTTCCTCTACGTCGACTTGCCACGATTTGATTTTCCTGTCATATTTAGTGAACCGGTAAAGCACCTTTCAACTTAAGCCTCATCTTAGTAACCCCTACATTCAGGAAGTTGCCCCTCCTCCATCAACAGTTACAACCATTTCGGCGGCCGTTCAACCTCCTGCTGCACCTTCAATATCATCTTCCTTTGATAATGACGCGAACTTATGGAGTATTGTCGATCCAGACGTTATGCACGAAAATCCAGTTGAGGACAAACATCGTCGTTTAGTGCGAAGCCACCGAAGCAGCCCTTACGATAGGGAGTTAAAACCTAATGCCAAAATTAGGGATGATCTAGGCGTAAGCTGAGGCAAAACCATCTCATTCTCGTTCTGAAAATTTCAACAGCAAATCCTCAACTACTCTCCTAGTCAGCAATTAACATCGGAAGAAAAGGACCTCATCTGGAAATTTCGTTTCTATCTAGCCAGGGACAAGCGAGGTCTTACCAAGTTTTTGAAGTCGGTTACGTGGCGCGACTCGTCGGAAGTGAAGCAAGCTGTGGAGGAGCTACTGCCTCAATGGACAGAAATCGATACAGACGACGCACTGGAATTACTAGGACCAGGCACCCTTGATTCGAGAGTCAGAGCTTTTGCAGTCAAACAACTCAGCAGAGCGGACGATGACGTATGTTCACATATTGGCTTTGGATCTTGCAATCGAATTGTAACTCGATCACAGGAGCTACTGCTCTACCTGCTGCAACTTGTTCAATCCCTTAAATTCGAGAGCACGGCTAGCGATCAGCGGTCATCAAGATCGACGACCAGCGCTATCTCCTACGACGACAGTGGTTTGACCGACTTTCTCATCGGACGCGGGGTGAAAAACCCAGTTTTGGGCAACAGACTTTACTGGTATCTTATGGTTGAAGTAGCACTCGAAGACAGGGTGATGGCAAAGATGTATGGCCGCGTCGTTTTCAGGTTTATGAACAAGATCTTAGAGGTGTGTATAAGAGAAACCTTTGCCATCCGTTTTACACTATTATCTCAGTCAGACAATGGCTCCGAGAGGCGTGAGCTCATGCGCCGTCAGGGGCTAATGGTCGATACACTTGCAAAACGCGCACGAGATCTCCGCACGTCGAAAGATCCACGACCAAAGAAAATTGAAAAACTCCGGTCAATTATCTCAGACTCGAAGAACAATCTTGCTTCGATGCCCCCGCTGCCACTTCCTCTCAATGCGACAATAGAAGTGACCGGAATAATTGCCGAAAAATCCTCGGTTTTCAAGTCTAACCTCTACCCCCTCCTTTTGTATTTTCAATGCTCAGATGGCTCGGAATATCCAATCATATTCAAAGATGGAGATGACATGCGCCAGGATCAACTTGTCATCCAACTCTTCACTTTGATGGATCAATTGTTGAGAAAGGAAAATCTAGACCTAAAGTTAAGCCCATACAACGTTCTCGCGACAGGCCCATTGCAAGGCATGGCCCAATTTATCCCGAGCAAAACTATTGCAGCTATTTGTAGCGAGCATGGAAATCTGTTGAATTATCTTAGGGTAAGTAATCCTGATGAAGGGAGTGTAGGCACCTGGGGCGTTGAACCAAGCGTGATTGATACCTTTGTACGCAGCTGTGGTGGGTTTTGCCAACAGGTTTTGCGTGAAACACAGACTGACGTTGGTGCAGCGGGTTATTGCGTTGTGACGTACCTACTTGGTGTCGGAGATCGTCATCTTGATAATCTGTTAGTTGCGCCTGATGGTACGTGGCTTTTCCTTCGGATTCAAACCTCTGTCTGACATTGCCACAAGGTCATTTCTTTCATGGTATGACCTCACATCATGCTCGAGTTCTGGCTGACGAGGTTTGCAGTCGATTTTGGATATATTCTTGGGCGGGATCCCAAACCATTCCCACCACCTGTAAAGGTTTGCAAGGAGATGGTCGACTGTATGGGGGGACCTCAGTCCCCCCATTATCTGCGGTTTAAGAACTTTTGCTTCACCGCCTTTACTATTCTTCGGAAAAGCGCCAATCTTATCTTGAACTTGGTATCTCTAATGGTGGATGCGAATATCCCAGACATCAAACATCGAGATGTTCACGAACAAATTCAAGAGAAGTTCCGGTTAGATCTAACGGAAGAAGACGCCATCAAGCACTTTGAGGACCTACTGAATGAAACATCTTACCTTACTGTGGTTCTCGACAGGATACATGATTTGGCTCAGTACTGGCGAAGCTAGAATATGCAGTATATCTTCAATTTATTCTGTTATGGCCTCCCAAATTCTGTCCTCTACAGAACTAATAACCGAAGGCGATGTATTGAGACTCGTCATAAAGTAGGCGACATTTCCTAATGTCCTGAAATGAATCCCGAACGGCGCACCTCCAGGGGCAGATGAGAGTTCTGGACCTATATCCATGCAACGTTTGAGTGGTTCCAACAACGCCCGGGCAGAATTGGAGGAATAGCCTGTTACACTTGAGAAATCATTCAAGCGTATGGAACAACACGAATCTCACCAGCAGATGCGTCCTTCAAATGAATGGATAATACACATCCCATTGTCATAACTTCATCAACCCTCTCGAGTTTGGAGAGCTCCGTGACAAAGGTTGGATCCCACAAACTCCAAACCTTTCCCAGACTTCCATCAGGCCTATCCCATTTCGCTTGAGCAGCTTTCCAGTTCTTACTGGCTGTGACTTTATCGATTAGTGAGAGCGTTTCGTTTGCCACCTCGCATCCAATTGGGTGGGCGGTATAGGAGTGCCCATGTAACAAAGCATCCGCCTTGTTACCAGTAAAGAACGCTTGAAAAATGGAGTGTGAAGCCAAAGTCACTGCTAAGGGGATGAGACCGCCTGTCAAGACTTTTGCGTTCACAGAGATATCAGGATAAACACCCAGCAGAGCACTGGTACTTTCCATTCCAATACGCTGGAGCCCAACAAACACTTCATCGAAGATAACAGGCAATCCTGACCACTCGGATGAAGGTCCTGACCGCCTTCCTCGTACCACATCAATCAGGACTCGTTGGAAAAGGGGGTCGACAAAGATCATTCCTCCAGCTCCCATAACAAGAGGCTCAAGGACAAGAGCAGCTAACTTTGGGCCACCTTGCTCAAGTTTTCCCATGGTCTGTTGGATAAATGATCCATACATCAGAGCAAGGGGGGAGCACAAGCGAGCCTCGATGTCATAAACCCAAGAGAGGGATTCTGCTTTTGTATCGTGTCCGCGCGTGGATCCAGAAAGTGCAGGCGGGATAGAAATGATAACATCTCCATCCCTTATTCCGACCGTTGGAGGCTCAAACCAATAACCTCTAGCGTTGTGCCATTCACATGTGTAAACACCCTCCTCGCAGGCGTCCATAGCTCCAATTGTGTCACCGTGATAACTTCCTTTCAATCCCAAAACACCTAGTTCCTTTTTCTTTCTGCCCTCCAATTCGTACTTGTGTCGGAGGGAGAAAGCTCTTAAGGCCATCTTCAGGGCCACCTCCATTCCGGTTGAGCCGTTATCCGAAAAAAAAGCACGCGAAGCCCAGCCTTTTCCAGGACCGTCGTGAACGAGGCGCTCAGCTAATTTCAATGCGGGGAGGTGTATATGTTCTGGAAACATGACATGACCGTAGCGACCGCTGGCCCTTGCAGCTGCCAATGTTAGGGCCGGGTGGGCGTGACCAAAGGTTTGCGTCCACCAAGATGCAGAACCATCAAACTCTGGAGCTAAAACGTTTTCGTTCACTAATTTGTCGTGCAAAGTATTTTGTCTCGTTACACTGAAAAAATCGGAGTGAGCGCTGTCTATTACAGTCACATTTTCCTCCTTTTGAATGGAACCATGTTGAACGAAGGGCCACCAAATAGTGTCGAGGGTACGTCTAGGCATGGATTCCAATTCGTTAAGACGATTTTTGTGCCTGGTATCAAGGTGATTCATGATAGCAGACATTCCATCCTCTTCTTCTGAAGAGATAATTGATTGGTAGTAGCTTTTAGTGATTGTGAAGTTTTTTGATGGGTCAGGCAGGATGGGTGGTGGCGGATCGACCACAAAAAGTTCCACACCACGCTCTAGAAAATATGGATTCAGATATTCCCAGTTTCGATAGTAGTGGTCTCGGAAGAGTATGATGGCATCAATGATATATCCGCGCAAAAGAAGCGCCTCATATGATGCAATGGTCGTGGATATCCCGCCAAGTTTTGAATCTCCAACAAGGATAGTTGGCAAAAAAAGGGGCCGATAACAATCTACTTGGGTTGTGCCCGAGAGGGTGGGACTGTGGATGCCTATATAAAATGCATGTCAGCCAACTTCACAACCAAAGGCGTGAATAACTCACAACGAAGTAACTCTCACCTCCTGCAGTCTCTATGTACATGTGTGCGGGCTCTCTGATGTTTGCCGCACATCTTCGAATACGATTCGCGATGGCATTAATGAATGTCTCGTCAGAGGGCTGGAACGATTGTTAGCAAAATGTACAAAGAATATGTTCTACCAAGATATCCACAATGTTTAGCTCATCTCCAGAAGATAATTTCGCGGCAAGATGAGGGCTAACTGGCTCTTTGTAGCGAAACAAACATTCAGCAGAAATGAGACTTCCTTCATGCCGGCCATAGCGTTTGACGTGGCTAGAACCCTTGTTAATGATGGTTTACCAACGCATAATTCAAGACATTCACTGGTCATCGGCTTCCTCTAGAGGTCCTGTACTGATAGGTTTGAGATAATGGACAGCGGTTTTTCTCGACGCGGATGCGAGAACTAGAGCGGTTGTTAAGATTGTTTTCCCAACGTCGGTATTCGCCCCGAATATCTGATGAACCCGGAGATGTTTAAAGAGCGAGGCCATGCTTAAAAAGTGTTAATCAGTGGGCATACATATTTCGTTGAGGGACTGGCAATTAGAGTGAAGGAGATCACGGTGAAATCGGAGCGACATATTTAATTACGTAACAAAAAGCTTTCACGTGACGAGCCACAGATTGTACAAATTGATAAGAGAGATAATCCAGTATCGTTCGGTCCACCGAGAATTTAGTGGTAAGATCCCTCATCGATCGTTATCATAACCACTGGAGGTACCACGTTCGTTAGCTCGGGAGCCATTCAAAGCAGTAGGAATAGCAGCTAGATAACTCCGCGACCAAGGCTCGAACTCTTCAGCAGCTGCTTCCACCGTGACTCCGCAGTCAGCAAAGTGGCGAATAACAGCTTCAAGTGTTATGGGTGCGAAGCCAGGATATGGGCGATAGGATGCAGCTGGAGCAATTGTTAAACTGTTTTGTTCGATATACTTTTTATAAACCCCAGGCGTGGAGAATAACTCAGTAACGCATGTCAAAAATTCTGATCGAGAAGCGACAGTTGCGGCGGTATCAACATCTGGTCGAAGCCGAGCGACGGTGCGGCTAGCTTTGAGGTCAGACACGAAGGGACGGTTGCGAGAGTCTCTACGAACACCGCGCGGCCAGGATCCCTGATGGGTGCTAAGATATGCAAACCACGTTTCAACAGGATCGTCCATCCGCGGGTTCATTTTAGCTGGAACAAGAGGTGCAGTGCGAGCAGATTCTGTGAATAGGTTTGGATTGCGCCAGTTTGACAAGAGATATTTCTGAAGTTCTGTCTTATGCTCTCGAGGTGTTGAGTGAGCCTCGGCACACAACGCTTTGATTTTTGCAAGTGCCCCATCGTTGCCTGGCTTGTGAGCAGCGATCATCAGCGACTGTAGTTGGCCAATGGTCCTTGGGTTGCGAGCAGCTTGATGGCCGCTCGCGAATTCTGTTGTCGTGAGCCTGGAATCAATATGCGAAAGGGTAGCATTTGGCCTTGCAGGCAAATTAGCAACACGATGATCTAAGAGAGAAAACTTTGGTTGCTTCGAAGTTGTCATCGCCGTCGGTGTAACGGAATGTTGAGAGGAAGCCGCTGCGGCATACGTGGAGTGACCTCGAGAAGCGGACGAGCTCTGAGGGCGGCCCGGACTAGGTTCATCGAGGTTAGGATCTGTTGGCGAGATCAAAGTCGGAGTAGGTGTGGGATTGTATCGAGGTGAAGAATCCTGTGGGCACGAGGGCATAGCGTCCATTTCCATTCCATCCATCGTCGAGGATCGATGAGCTTGATCCACCTTTTGATTCTTATTTGTGATTTCCAAGGAACGGAGAAGGGTAGCACATTCGTCTTGAGTCGAATTAAGCTGATTCGTCAACAAGCGAAGTTCTACACGGATAGAGTGACACTCGGTCTTATACCGCGACATCTCTTCCAAAGCCTCATTACGTTCATTTCTATAGCGCTCCCGCTCCTCATAGAGGTACTCGTTGTCATCGCGTTGGCGACGACGACCTTCGCTTACGCCATCAAAAAAATAAAGATCGTGTTTGTGATCACGATCTTTCAAGGCGAGTTGGAAGGATGATTGTCGTTCAGCCTCGACTAGGTGGGTGGTGTAGGCATCGCAGACACTACAACCCGCGAGATGAACGACGCCGTATGTAGGATGATACTCCCAAGGGGTAGGATCTTCGAGACGCGTTTCGGAAGTCTGCCTGGCTCGTTTGCGAGAAGATCCGTCGCAGAACACAGAACCAGAATGGAGTGACATTTTGCACGGTACAGAGCTTAGAGTCAAAGAGTTGGAGCGAGATGGTAACCGTCTTAACGGCTGGGATATGAGTGATGTGGGAGTAAGACGCAGTTCTTCTCGTTAAGTGATAAAGCACATAAAATGGAGAGAGTACACAATCGATGGAGTATTATGCCACTGGGCTGTACAAGGGCTGTATTAATAGACGCCGTATTTGTACAGTCATCCACCCACCAATGATACGCCACCATCATTTGATACACTTTTGACCAGCTAATATCTCACTCGATACTACATCGAATTTTGTGAAATAAATTTTAAC
>KN838536.1:471857-552177 GCA_000827195.1 Laccaria amethystina LaAM-08-1 | reverse complement strand
ATACACCCATAATTTTGGTTTTTCTTCATGACATGTTGTTCAAACATTCTGAAATTTGGTAGGGTTATAGAATGTAATTTATCTCAAATATTCATGTAGTTTTTATGGCTGAATGTTGTACTTCAAATTATTGGATGCAATTTCTTAGTTTCAGTGTATCATTAGCAGGTGGATGACTGTACTTGTTGTACTCAATCCCGATTCAAGGGGGGCAACAACTGGGTTCACAAAGAGTTTTTAACGGATCGAAGAATGCCGATTGTATGAATATTTCGTCCATCGAGGGGGGAGATTGACATCCTCTTGAACTTCTCGATACTGTGATACATAACCTCATGTCGAAGTCATAACCTGTAAAATGTACTTACAGCCGTTGCAACGAGATCCTGAGTTCTTCTCCCGTCCGGCGACAGTTGGTCAATCTTCGATGGGGTCACCTGCAATTTGGACGGCTCTGAATCGGCTCTTCCACTCGCGGGTTGTAAGTCCGAAATCGCGCCAGTAGAGAACACGTTCAGCCTACAACTCAGGCTCGTCTTTTGCTCGCTTTGCCCGATCCAGAATGCCTGTTGAGCCGTCATCGTCCATGTGAAATTTTCGTTTCATCCGGGGTGGTGTACGAGTCGGTCGTGCGCATTCACCCATTTTTCTCAGGAACCTGACTAGCGTGTATCCTCAACCTTCGACCGAGTTGTCAGAAGGACGCGCAGGTGTCCCTCTTGTTCATAAAGAAGCACCAGAACGGCAGCAAGCTTGCTCGACGGCTGTGAAAAGGCGCAGAACTTGGTTCCATTCGCAAAGATTCCATAGTTATGATGGATGGAGACAAATACGTACGCTCAAGGTGTTTCAGCAAGCGCTTTATGCAAGTTTTTGGTCCATCAGAGAGGTTGTCGATAGCTCCCTTCGGAATCTGCGAGATATTTATGGTCATTGTACCAAGACGTGTGAGGGCTCAAATAAAGTTTAGTTATCGTACAAAATGATACTAAAATTTATCTCCATTGGTTCCCGCAGCCTTTTGAGTCCAAGCGGCATTGCTCCTAGTATCTGAGACGGCTGAAACTTATGGTAAGAGTAAAAGTATTGCGAAGGCACCGCCAATTGCAGACCCTGTAAGACATATGTCATGAGTTTTTTCAAACAGGTCATCGATCTTTGAATGGAACACACCTGCTCCAAATCCTACACCCCCTACGGTTGAATGTGCCAGCTATCCATACGCTGAGCAAGGGGGAATAAATTGCAAGACATGGACGGACCGTGTTTCCTAAACTTCCACCAAACTTATGTTTCTTCGGAGGTTGCTGTTGTTCCACAATAACGGTGCTTGGCCTGGAAGGCGGAGGGGGAGCCCCATACTGGGGATACGGATCACCTTGAGCCGAACCTTGGTAATATGTGTTTGGTGGCGCCTGATACTGGTTTGGCGGTCCTTGGTACTGGCTTGGTGGAGGGTATTGTAGCAGCGGAACTGGGACAATAGATGTCACTGGAATTTGTGGAAATTTCTCTTGGTAGGGAAAGGGGTTTGAGCGAGGGGGAGTGGTCACCCTCGCCAATTTCTCCACATGTGAGGAAGGAAATACTCCCTCCTTCCCATTGCACCGACCTGTCCACCAGTCCGGATTTTTGTCTTCAATGAGGTCGATGATATCACCAGCCCGGAAGGAAAGATTGTTTGGATCCTGAATGACGTCCATGACTACTCACCTCAACCGGGATGTGAACAAGCGAAACCTCACCTGTCCAGCTTCGTTGAATCCCCAAAGTGCTCTAGCTCGCGACAAGATCGGAGATGGCACTAATTTGTTGCTGCTGGGAGTTTCAAATGCTGCAGAAAGCTTGTTCAGAATATCTTGACCATCATTCTGAGATATCTGTTTTTGAGAAATCAAAAGCTCTACATTTTGCTTTGTTTGGGAGAAGATGTGTGCGTAAAGGCTCAGAGGTGCCGAGAGTGTCATGATGGGACCTGGCTGCACATAAACAGATGGCAACATCAGGGTCAATAAGTACATCACGTGATCCCGAGCCTTTCGAATTCGGCTGACTCTTGCACAACGACTACGACGCGCTGAGTTGCGGCTCCGTTCACGATTTCTGAACGAGACCCAACTCATCCCAACATGAATACGTTGACACCTTTAGTCCGTCCCAATCAATCTCAAATACAAATTGAACCGATACCCAAGGAGTGTCCGTCAGACGGTTTCAATGTGTGTTTACCCTACTCTTCTTTTCTTGTCTAATCTTCATCATGACAGTATCCATCATTTCGCTTGTTAAATAAACACACTCGACTTTCGGTATCCCGAGCCATTAACCCCGAGCCTTCGACCCACTACAGCCTGTTCGCCATTACAAATGCCAAAGGATGGTTTGTTGCGGTAAAATCCAACGACTCTTCATTTGGTTTGTGTCTTGTATTGCGTTAATTACTCTGACATTCAATTTTCAACACTTAGAGCTTGTCTTTTCAACACTTGATGAGTTACGCTCAGCCTGCAAGACGGCGAAAGAAGGCGGCGAAAATCTGTTGCGTCCAAAGCGAACACTACCTGTATTGCAGGGTAGGCCAAATATTGTTGTGTTTGCTTGCCGTGACACGCATCTGGTGGTCGGACTCGAGACGGGCTCAGTGTTAGTATACGACGCAAACGCATTACTTTGTCCAGGCTCTGGGATGGTTGCTCCTCTAGTCATTTCGCAACTCCAGTCTGGTCCTCTTCGCCAAATCCTGCCAAATCCAGGAACAGAGTCCAATCTGGTTGATATCGTAGCCGTTCTTGGGGATGGCATGGTGCAGCTGCTGAATATGGGGTTACAGTTACAAGGTGGCTGGGTTGCGGATGGTTCGAGCCCAAATCCCACGGCTAGTTCGTATGCTGCCTTTCTTTTCCTCTTTTTTGTGTCTAACGGTGACCGCCAGTTTCTTGGTCTCCCAAGGGGAAACACCTTGCAATCGGCTTGCAGACTGGCGATATTTTGACATACTCTTTGGCGAACAAATCTAGCCCTCATAAACACATCCCTCCTACGGCGGACGCGAATCTTGTATCACTCGATTGGCTAGGGCCTGGGCATACTTTCCGAACAAGCTATTCCTCACCAACAGGCCCATCTCACCACATCATTGCCCTGGACACCAAGTCTTCCTCGGCAGTGTATTACGCCCTCACGCATCCTTTTCCCATCTCAAACCGACCCCTACAAAGTGCCTATACGCTATTTTTGCCAAGATGGGATGGAGATGTAACGAATGTGGACGATACAAAATCACTCTTAATAGTTTGTGACAGATCGTCAGTGGACTTGGAGGTCGTAGCCCACGGCGGAAGCCAGTGGTATCAGCAATCCCAAGATAACCCTATAAGTTTGCCGTTGGATAAGTCAATGGAGGACACTATGTTACTTGCCCTCGATGCCGATCTTACAAACTCCAGCACTGGCTTACCTATCATGTACGCCTACCTTAACGATGGGACACTGCAAGGATGGTACATCGATAGCTCAAAGCCCTACCCATTGATGGTCACGCCGTCAAGTTTGGCTGTTGGTGTTTTCGTTGACCAGGGGTCACAAAGTCAAGCGTCGGACTTTGGTCAAATAGACGCTTCGATGTCCACAGAAGAGAACCATCCCGTGAAACCTGTTGCTTCTGTCTTTGGTCAGACAACAACTAGTACACTTGGGCCGCCTGCTGCGTTTGAACAGAAACCTTCGTCGACTTTCATGCAACCCCCTGCATTCGGACAACCAACCTCTGCCTTCGGACAATCGCCGTTGCAAGCCTCCCCTGCCTTTGGCCAGACTTCCTTTGGTGCATTTTCAGGATTTAACACCAAGGAGATAACAGGTTCTGGTTTCAGTGGGTCGTCCAACCCAAACCTCTCTTCTAGCTTTGGGGGGTATGGAAGTGGTCCATCAGCATTCGGCCCAAGTGGTACAAGTTCATTTGAACAAGGCAGCTTGGGGAACAATGATTCTTCGATTGCTGGGGCTTCTGGTTTTCCGTCCAGTATAACACGAGAAGCATCGATGTCGGACTCAACCCCTTCATTTGGTGGACTTTCCTTGGGATCCACTGAATCCGAGTCGAGTGCAAAGCCAGGTGGCGGTATTTTTGGGTCATTTTCAACACACCCGGCGTCTCAGTCTGGTGCGCAACCTGCTTCTGGATTTGGAGGACCTGTGAAGCCAGCTGTTGGATTTGGCGCGTTTAGCAAACTTCAATCGACAAACAATCCAAACACAGAGAAGCCAGCCGAATCTATATCTGCTTTTGGATGCTCATCGAGTGATGGGTCGTCCCCCGCCTTGATAAAACAATCTGGTTTTGGGCAATCTGGTTTCGGACAATCTGGTTTCGGACAATCTGGTTTCGGACAATCTGGTTTTGGGCAATCTGGTTTTGGTCAGGCATCTAAGCCCGCCCTCTCATCTGCTTCTTCTATCACTGGTAGAGGGTTTAGTGCTTTCGCCTCTGCTGCGCCGGCAGCATTTTCTGGGGCACCGCAAAAAGAGACGGAGAGCGGAAGTGGTGGAGCCTTTGCACCGTCGCCTGCTGGTGGTGGATTCAGTGCCTTTGCGTCCAATACGCCCGCAGCCTTTGGGGAAGCCGCAAAGACTGCTGGCTCGTCAAGCGTATCTTCCACTGAGAAGCTTGCATCTCCCTTTGGTTCAGCTTTTGGTGTATCCACATCTGACTCAGGGAACACTTTCACTACGCCAATCGCGTCTACTTCTCAGGTGGCAGCTTCGGTTGCGCGTAGCAGCCCTGCTAAGGCACCAACTTCTTCCCCCGATCTATCGCCTGAACCTTCCGCCAATGACAGACCAAGTTTTGCTTTGGATGACAATTCACCGCCCCCTCTTGCGTTTAAAAGTAGCGCTCCAGCTGCCATTTCTGGTGCATTCGCTAATATAAAGACGTCACCAGCTGCATTCCGTCCTGCATCAGGCTTCGGAGCTTTCGGCAGTGACAGCACCTCTAAGACTTCCCCATTTTTTAAGAATTCCGGCGAAACAAAACCCGCCCCAGTTTCTGTGTTTTCCAACTTTAGCACAGCAACAAAACCTTCTATAAGCCCTGCAGGACCATCTGGTAGTGCACCGACCTTTGGGTCTCCATCTCTCGTCGGAGACGCCAACAAATCCGCGTTTGCTCCAGCTACCCCTCCATCGCCATCACCAGCTAAGATTATTGGATCTGGAGGATTTGGTGCATTTAGTGGAACAACTTCGGGTTTTGGCGTGTTTGCGGGACCAAAGAAGTCATTCTCGGACTTACTGAAAATTGGAGACAACGACGTCCAAGATGCTGGTCGTCCTCAGGAGGCCACCGCCGCTTTCAAAACTCCAGACGTCTTGGGCTCAAGCAGTAATATATCGTTTAGTTCGGCGGATAGCAACAAAACCAAAGTTGCCGTAGTTCCACCAATCACTCCCGCCATAGCTTCTCCAGCAATTTCAAAGGACAACATAAAGCAAGACACTCCCGAGAGTGCCGCAGAAACAAGTGCCACGGAGGGCTCAGAAAAGATTACGAGGAAGAAAATATCGGGCTCATCAGAGACCATCTCTGAAGCGCCATCGTTAGGGAACATCTCTTCTGCTGGAAGTTCCTTTGTTGAAGTCAGCGCTGATACAAGTGGAGGTGAAATGATGTCACGTGGAGAAAGCGTTGAGGAAGACGTTCAGGACGGCGACGATGATAGGTCGTTCCTGTCGGAGAGCTTTGGCTCAAGCTCCGATGGCTCTTACGAGGACGATGAAGATTCCGAGGGACAGGGTAGCGAATCTGAAGGAAGTGAACATTCTCCCTCTCCTGTGCCTACCACAGTACCTTTGCCCGAATCTCGGTCTCCTTCTGCCACTCCTCAGCCTGAAGTTCCGACTATTGAAGTAACTCTTCCCCCACATGCCTTACACAGAGACGGACCTGCTTCAAGGAATGCTCGAGCGCCCAGTACAACACCACCTGGAACGCCAGTGAAGGAAAGCAGGCCCTTATCTAGCTCAAGCCCTGCGTCATCGATAGCAGTCAGTTCTACCCCCTTACAAACACCTTTTGGACTGGGGCTCGGTAAGCCCAGTACACGTCCGACGCGAAGTTCGCCGCTTGCAAGTGCCCCTATGTCCGGAAATGACGATGACGAACGAACCACACCAAAACCCCCTGTGTCTCCCAAACCAGTCTTCGGTGCCCTACACGTCAGCTCTGATCAGTTGCCGGTGGATTCAAGTTCAGACGGTCAACCCTCCAGCAAAAGGTCAAAGACCCCTCCACTTTTATCGTCTTTTGGAAGCATTAAGGCAACGCCAATCTCAGACGAACCCATTTTAGCTGTGGCTACCCTCCCTGCAACTATCACGCCAGTTCCCACCCCTGTGGTCCCTTCTGCATCGCCTGCAATTTCCCCTCCTTTGGTCTCGTCTTCTCCAAGCTTATTCGAGAAGCCCAGAACACCTGCGGACCAGGACGAGATTGTGCGACCTGCGTCTACACCTGCGTTTCATGGTTCCTCATCATCCCTCACGAGTTCGGCATCTCCATTTTCTTTACCAGCCTCCAAAGGCTTCAATGCGTCTGCTTTTGCTCCCCAGAGCGCGTTTTCCGGTCAATCAACGCCCCAAGAGGCTTTTGGTAACCCCGTACTTCCGGCTCCTTCTAACCTCCTCGGTAATCTCTTCGGGGCGAAAGTGCTCCCTGAAACGCAAGCTCCCTATATGAAACCACTATCTACAAACATGATTAGCACACAAGGCCCAATGCAATCAGGGCAGGGACTCTTCCCTGCACAACCTAGCTCCCAAACTCCTGGTCCATTTGCCCCAAAAACTCCTGTTACTGCATCACCACTTCCTACGCCATTCACCCCTCCCAAACCACCTGTACAGTCCGACGTCGCCAAGATGGAAGAAGGAATGCAAAAGGAGTGTGCCCTCCTCGTGAATACTGTCCACAAGGAACTAGAGGAAGTGAGTATTTATGCGAAAACACCTCGAATTGGTTGACATTCTCGTCGCAGTTTCGTATTCGTGCTCAGACTGCCACGCAGAAGCGAGCGGAACTGAGCAAGTCGGCAGGTGGATTACGAAAGAAGTCCGATCTAAGTGACTCAGCCAAATGGAATTTAGGCGACGCCAACCAGTTCAGTCAGATTTTATTACATTATCAAGAGGATCTTGTCTATTTGAAGGAACTCAAAGAACAGGAAATGTATGCTCTTCGTGAGCTTCAAAGTAGCATGCTTAAAGGTGAGTATTTAAACCGTTTATGTTAAACCTGTTCTAAACGCTTCAAAGCTGGGACCAGGCGAGAAGAAATTACCCGCTTCAACAAAGCAAAGAGCGACAGCGAATTTTCTAAGATGCTGAGGGCGAGGACACTAGGTCCTGAACACAGTGAAACGCAAACTCAACTTCGAAGGAGTACTCGGGTAAGTACAACGATTCCTGCCAACCTTGGGAAGTTGTAGTGACTGTGACAGACTGTTCGAGATCGTATCCAAAAACTGGAATCACACTTGCAAGCTTCGAAAAAGAAACTATCGGAGTCTTCATCAGGAAAATTAAGTTTCAGGTACAAGAAAGAATCATATCTTCACTGGCCGTAACTGAGTTTTATGCACAGAGTACCGTCATTAGACACTATCAATCGTACTTACCGGAACATCGACGTCGCGATCCAACAGCAGGCCAACGACGTTGCCAAATTAGGGGCTCGCATTGCACAACTAAATCTAAATGGCAAGTCCTGCGCTCCCGAAACAAGGGACAGCCGTCTCCCTGATGCCATTCCCAAACGACCATACAACGTCACTCCAAATGTTGCGGTCACGACGGCGGCGGCATTGAATGCAGAACGTTCCGCCCAAAGACTCAAACGAGCGCTCTTGTCTGTTCGCAAAGAGCCATTGCTAAACAATACGGCCGCCTTGGCATCTTCGCCGCCAACTGTGTTCAAGACACCTCAAAAGGTTTCTTCTTCCGCCATGTTCGCATTCCAAACTCCTCTGAGCGGAGCATTGTTTACTCCACCGTCTACCCCTCAGACGCCGTTGGGAGATTGGACACTTCCAGAGGACCATTTCAATCCGTCTCCGACTCTTCCAGGTAGGAGAGGCGCGGGGAGCGGTACCAAGAAGCACGGCTCGGTTCCCTTGAAAAGAACCCCAGGATTCTCGCCAACACCGGCAGCTGCATTCGATTGGGGCCCATTGCCAACCTTCAATAATCCATCACCGACCACATTGGCGGCGAGTATCCCTAAGTTGAGCACTGGATTATTTGGTCAAAAATCATAGTTAATGATTTGCGCATCCTACACTGCGAGAGAGTTCGTCGTTTAGATATAGACCCATTGTTTTTTGTACTATTACTGCTTCGTCCCTGGCCCACCCGTCTGGGCTTCGGCATCTTTATCACTCCCTTCCACGTCGTCCACCGTGTCATTCGAATGAGATGCCGAATAGTCAATGATAGATTCTAAGTGAGCGAGGGCCGCCTACACACGGTGGGAAAAACAGAAAAAAAAGGGTCTAGTATGGTGCATATCGAGAATCGTTGATAAAAGCGCTGCGCACCCTCCCGACTTCGCTGAGTTCCTGATCTTCGTCTCCGGTAAAGATCTCAAAGTTTGAGCCGTCTGCATCAATGAAGGCATCATCGGGATCATCTTCATCGGAGAGCTTGTCTGGATGAAGGGCCGCGCATTGGGAAAGAGCCTCAAAGATAGGATCGACTATCTGAAAAGATTAGATTGTGCGTAGCATTAGAAATTAGAAGCGTACGTGAATCGGCATTTTGAGGGACTATGTTAAGTTCGCGCATGTCATCTTCGTCCTCATTCGATGCAGTCACATCCTGTCCATAGGCTTCGTCGAGTTGACAATAGATAGATGGTCGTGAATCTGAGCGTGAAACAGCATGCAGGGTGATAGCTGGATACTCAATCTGGAAACCTTGACCAGCAAAAGACATAAAAACGAGTACACTGGACGTGTGATGGGTGGATGGCGAGCAAGAAAACAAAAAGGGTTGCGCTAACCTGGTCAGTACATAGAGGGTTCCAGTTGCACCATCAAATGTATCGAGAGGGGGATTCAAGGTGACTATGACATTGTCTTCTTTGTGTCGGAGAACTGGAGGGATGTCGTTGAAAGATGCCGGAGTGGATGCAACGAGAGTTTTATGTTCTTCTGGAGAAACAAATGTTGGAACAGCGCTGACCAGATTTACAGTGGGCATCGTGGTAATTTTTGAAGGACTGTCCAACACAGCCACATATCACCATGTCTCCTCAAGCCCCTCAAGCTGCTGCACTGTTGGCCCACGTCGTCTCGCAGGTCGAGCAAAACGTACAGTTCCTTGCATCACAGAACTATATATCCCAGGCAGATGCATCTGCCATCCTCACAAAGCTCCCAAATTCAAATCCTGGTGTCACCCAGATCACAAATGGTGTCGCAAAAATGCCACTTGCTACCCGAGCTGTTCCCATCGCCCCAGGTATGAAACAGGCAAAGGCATTGTGGCCATACAATGAGAATGGACAGGTGAGTAGCACAGTCACGTTCGTACTCATTCATGGGGGTGGTGTTGATATCAATCCAAGGATCCCGATGACTTATCATTCTCCACCGGCGACATTATCGAGATTGTCGAAGAGACGAATGCAGACTGGTGGGTAGGTAGGTTCAATGGCAAACAGGCGCTGTTCCCATCAAACTACGTTGAGAGGGTCGAACCGGCTGCAGCTGTCTCAGGAGCTCCGGGTCCGGCCAGAAAGCCCTATAAACCTTTCGGTGCCGCGCTTCATGGCTCCGATTTACCACCACCGGCAGGGCAAGGTGTAAATTCACTGGGTCTTCAGGAGAAAGAGGGTACAGAGGAGAAGAAGAGCAGGTTTGGAAAATATGGAAATACGGTCCGTCATGTTTCCCGTAACAACACCCACTTGTGATTAATGGCTTGTGGTCCTATAGGTGGGTCAGGCTGCGGCTGGCGGTGTTGGGTTTGGTGCTGGTGAGTTATCTGGGTTCTATCGGTATATTATCCTCATGTTTCATAGGTGCCGCGATTGGTGGAGGCTTAGTTCGTGCCATTTTTTGAATTTGGACGGTGTATATACCCTCTGGACATCACACAACTTTCACACAAGTCATGAACTTTGCAGCTAGAACTTTGGGGTATACTACGGTAGCAAATGTGACAGATTAATTGATGACGTTCATGACAGTTTCTATAAATTGACACTAGTCGAGAGACCTCCGTTCAAGAAGTTTGGTGATTTCACGGTGTTCATGGAGCCATTCTGGGAAGGTGACGCCGAGCCCTTGCTTTTCCCGCATCTCTATGAGGTAGTTGGCAAAGACGATGAGTGTACCGTAGCGATATCTGACCGCGAGATAAGCATGATGTAATAATGCAAAAGTGCTCGCAACTGAGCAACGCACAGATAATTCACGGTGATGTTGACAAGTTGGCGCCCTTTAGCACTACCCTTCTCGCAGGCTTCTGCCTTGAGCTTGTAACTATAAAAGATCTTTGAGGCCATGCATAACAATCAAGGAAGGATAGATGATACTCGTATATTGCCTTGCGAAGATTCTGGACATCTTGCATCAAGTCGATTGCACGGTCCGTCATCCGTTTGGCGACCTTCCCATGCGAGAGAATCCCAACGAGTTGTAAAATTGTTTTGTACTCGCCTTCGCAGGGTTGTTAGGGAATGAATCAATATTGCTTAAAGCCTGAACATACCCGCAAGATAGACTTCTTCTTCCGATGGGCCATCCATTGGGTCGTATATCTCCGTGGCGAGGTCATCTTCGGCCACTTTGTCGTTCTGCTGCTCTCCAAATTTCATCGTCGATGCTATCAAACACGCAGTAACCATCCCCGTTGTCGTCCGGCCCCGGCCCATCTGACAATTAAACACGAAATCGCCTGCTTCTGAGATACCAGATCTTATGCGGTTAAGGAGTTGGAAGAGTGCGCCAGGAAGGGGTGCTTGCTCGTCAGTCTTCAAAACTTGAGCACATAATACAAATATAAAAACGACAGCCTACAATGGCGACACGACCGTAGTCAATCTGAGATGTAGTCAATGACTGGACTTCGTTCGAATGGTATGTTCCTTACCCGATATCCTTCCTTTGCAATCTGTTGGAAGACATCTCTAGGAGTGAGTATTTCATCTTCCGAGACTATCTCCCAGATAGGTATGATTAAGAAGGATCCAGGTCGTTCTTCCACTTCATCATGCAAGAGAATCCTGCCGTTTCCTTCACGCAATTCGCGCAACACATCTTTCTTAAAGCTCGCTTCCATCCCTTCCACCATCGCGGTTGTGACACCCGTAGCTCTGTGAAGGTGATTAACTGCTGTGGAGAGGCCTCTAATGAAATGGTTTTACTCAAGATTCTCTAAGGGCCGATTAACTAATCGAAGTACGTGCGGCCTTCCAGCGACATATATCACAGGTTCCTCAACAAATCGATCAACCAGCTGTTACAGATCCGTAAATTAACATACCTCTCGCAATGATGTCCAATAAACTATGTTCTTGCCACCTGGACCCGCATCAACTCGTTCGAGCGCTCGTTTCAGTCTATCGCAACAGAAGCAAATAGCTCAGGGAAGACCTCAAGATATTGTACGTACCCCTCTACTGTCGGCATTCCACTGTTAAGAATGAGAACAGGAATATTTGACCTTTGAAGACACCTGACCTTCCGCATACTTTCTTACTGGAGTCGTCGACCACAAAATCCGTTCCATCCATAGAAGGGGATTGCCCAGAAACTATGGGGCGTAGACCCATAGGAACTCTGCGAAAGTTTGGCGATCCTTCAATCCTTCTGCGTGCGGCTTGATTAGTCAGAGAAAAAGATTGATACTCTAATCGTACTCAGGAAGTGTCATTTTCTGCAAGTTGGAGAAGAAATCGCTTTTCAGAATGGTGGATGCAGACAAGATGCTGCCAGAGCGGTTGACAACCACTTGAGTGACTTCATCTGGGTCAGCTACACCTTCTTTGGACATAGAGCGTTCCAGGGGTTTCAGGGCATCCAAGTCGGCGTTGAGAAGCTCCTTTTCGAAGGTCTTAATAACTAGATAGACAAGTGGGTACTGTAATCGGCTTGATGACGAGCAAAACGCAAACCTGGGCGATTCTTGACAAACGTCTCCACGCTCTCGAAGGACTCCATCGTGTCAGGTTCAGTTGACTGCAGATAGGATTGGAACACAACCAGCCCGAAATAACGTCGAAGGTTGTGCAGGCCTAGATCTTGTATCAACAACCAAGCTTAACTTTATTGAATGAATACCTTTTGAGACGTGAGTCCGTTTCTGTTTATCGTCAGTCGACCGTTCTGCCAGTACGCGAGACTCCTCTATGGATTCTCTGAGGTTGTAAACAGCAGAACATTGGTCAATTGCGTCATCGACCGAACTCTTCACTGCAGGCCCTTTGCGGACAACACGTAACAGGTCTGGGAGTCGTTGAGTGTTAGCTGACGACTGTAGTGCCATATCTTACTGTTGATTACTTGATATGAGTGTCGCATTTTCGGCCACTCTACAATCGGTGCGGACAGCATGGACGTTGACCGCCTGCCACGTCGTGGGGCTGTGGTGGATAGGTGAGTCTGCAGCCATCGTTTGGTGAGTAGCAGTATAATCTGTGACCAAAATCATTGAAGGTAGGTCAGCGAACAAAATGCAGAGTAGAAACATACAGATGCTAAGGTACTCCTTCCTCGGCCTAGCTGACAATTCACCACAATTGGAATGTCCATTGGCGTCCGTAGCACTACTTCAATTAAATCACTAAGATCTGCAAAATCTGCAGGCTTCTCTGCAGTGATAGGAATCCGGTTGTATTGGAGGATGGCATCCCCAACGCTATGCTGAGATGCCATGATATCCTTCAAGACAAGAACATCTTCGCTTTTAACTTCTTCCCACACCGGCACCACTGTGCCATCGGTGGTCTCCGTGTGAAGGAGAAGTCTGTAGTCGCAGCATGGGTTGTCTGCTATAGTTGACCGAAAACGACCTCACCTCCCTCCAAACGCAGTCAGCTCCGCGATAACGTCGTCTCTCAACCTTTCTTCCAAAACCTCCAATCGAGATGCAGTAATGCCGCCATAATCTGGTTCAATTATGAAAAAGATAACGGCAATTCAAAGAAAACTCCACCTTTCATATTTCTTAAAGAAAACCCTTCCCTTCGCAAACAATAAGGGGCACCATTGATATAAACAATGGGCTCTTCTCGCAGAGTGATCCAGACAACCTTTTGCGAGGATGGATGTTCCCGCCTGATACGCTGGACCACCTCGTCGATAGCCTCGGTTGTGGGTTGCCCCAATGCATAGATGTTGGTACTGGGCACTTGCCGAAAATTAATGGCGCCTCGAACCCCATCCTCGACCTCGTGTGATTCGCGGAGCCATTGGTCAGACTTCAGAAGTGTGCTGTGCATCCATTGGGCTTTAAAGTTTTTCTCCACAAAGTTGTATGTAACTCACCTCTCTCTCAAAATAATACCACTCCGATTCTGTTGAGTGGCTGTTTAAACAAAACTCTGACACTGGAAAAATTGCTTTGCACCTTGACCACATGATCAGAGTATTCATCTCCAAGGATCTGGCCCCCAGCAATCGCAACGTCATTCCTCTTCCCAGGAACGAGTGATCGCCGCTCAGAACCGGTCTTGGAAAGGGTCGACAAATCGTTCACGGGCGCGAACACGTTCAACCGCGAGCCGTATGATTTACGAAGAAACATTACTTGGCTATTATCCATGAACTACATCATTAGTACGATGCTTCAACGCTTGCGAAAACAGAACGCACGTCCAAATCTCAGACCTTGCCTTGGAGGCCCATTAGTAATGAATGGTAAATCCGCAGATTTGGTCTAACCTTCAACCAGTCAGAGAAGCTTTCATTAAATTTGTCCTGGGAATCAACAAAGCTCGCGAAGGCAATTATGAAGAAACTAGACAGCTCCCATTAGGAGTGCAAATTTAGAAGTTAACATAATTTTCCTCACTATTTTTCCAGAGCTTTCACAGCTTTGCTGAGGAAATCCTCTCCGGTCGCTTCGCCCATACTGGTAAGGGAATATTTCAATCTGTACGTCAAGATATCTTCGCGTAGATTAGTGACCTGGTCGGCTTGAAAAATTGTGAAGTGAACACATAGTTTGGGATATATGCTCTTGATAAACCTACTGGTGTCAATGATACGGTCCACGAGTTTTTTCGCCTGAAAGCCGTGGTCTAAACATCCCAGTAAGCTTAGGACTACACTATAATTACCCATGTGCGCTTTGCGAAGATTTTCGAGAAGTGTCGGTTGCGTCATGAGCAACTCAATAGCAGATTGGGAATTGTTCTGCTGCAGGCCTGCGGAGGTCATCGCTGCGAGACGTTTCTATAACGATCAAAGCTTACATTGTTGGATGAGGTAGGTTAATCGAAGGAGCGACCTGTTGAGCTCCTGTTGCGCGTTGGCTTGCTCAAGGGAAAGTAAAATCCTAGACTCTGCTGGCTTTCGTGATGTGAATATGCATTTTCACAGAAAGTGGATTTAGATCTACCATGTTGGTGGGCTACGGCGGTTATGCAAATATCAACAGCCAGATCCGGATACTAGAGGGGCGCCTTGCTCACCGTATTGGATCCTGGACTGGAAATGGGCGTGGGTCCGTTCACAGAAGGTTTCAATGCATATGGATCAGGCATTCCCCGAGAAATAAGTTGTTTCCGTCTGACTAAGGATGCTGCAATCATTGCGAATGTTGTACGGACGGCGCCCATGCCGCATGAAAACACTAAAGCCGTTTCCAATGGATCGGTCGCTTTAATAACGCGCAGATATGCATCAAGGTAATTGTCCTGCAAAGGTTTATACCTGTACTTGAAGTATCAACGATGACGTGACCTACCTCGATGGGTCGATCTGGAGAAATGGGAATGCTAAACTCAAACCTAAGTTTCCAGTTAAGGATAAGTTGAGAGGAAACTGCACCGATGATACTAGCGTTAAAACACATCAAAGATGGCAAGAGAAAAAATTTCATAAAACGACGAACGTCTACATTCCACCCTTGACCCTTCATGTACTCCCACAGTTCACGGGATGTCTTGACATTGTTATTGTCAACAGCAGTCCACGTAGGTAAAATCGCTCCTTCGCCGCTATCCGCTGCTGTAATGCATTTCAGAGAATGATTGTTCATCATTGAAACTTTACGCACCAACTTCATTGTGGGTAAGAACCACTCCGCCATATCTATTGGGGTGATACATTATAGTTCCTATTCTCTGAATTTCGCAACACACCTTGTTGCCTCTTGAAGAATGTCATTCTTCATCCTATTCTCAATAGCTTCAAGGTTTTCGGCGCGATCAGACAGGGCAAGTGTTCGCCTTGGCTCAGACGCATCTCGCAACACAAAAGGCCGACCAGAGATGTAGACTAACGTAGAAAAGAGGGATGCAATCAATTCTTTGAACTTTCACGACAGTGTATGATATGGCCTGGGATAACATATACCACTCCAACGATACCCCCCTTAAAAGTGCAACCTGAAGGTGGAAAAACGTACCTATAGGTTCCTCCCGCGTCGAGAACCACACAACATGAGATGGATTGGGCGTGTTTGGACGACAGCCAAGTATAGATAGGATTGCCCGAAGACCTTGAGTGCGCGGCTGTGCAGCACCAAAGACGTTGAGGCCACCGATACGAGGGGCTCTAAAGTTCGGCGCGCCGTGAACGTTAAGATCCAGATCAAGGGCACGACCTTGACATCGCGTTAACAAGTTGTATGGAATAAAGCTAGAGCTCTAACCAGACGGGTAATGATCCGTCTTCAAAATGAAGCCTCTTGACAATACACTTCCTGTCCTTGCTTTCACCACAGAAGGTTCGGACCGCTTTATTAACTCCACGAGATCTAAAGATGGGCCAGCCGCAGAGGTCTTGGAAGCTTGGGAATCACTTGGAAGACGTCTGTGTCTGTTCATAGAGGGAGGTATCGATGTAGGGCGAGCACGAGTGTTGCCCGAGTCCAAGGCTGCAGTTCGCACCTGGGGTGGAACGGAAGAGGGTCGTGGATCCAAGGAGAGCGACTTCATGACGTCCTTTGGATATTTGTGATCCATCGTTGAGAATAATGCTGGTCTATGATAATGAAGCTTAGAGGTCGATAACGTTGTAAGAACGTGACGTTGTTGCATGTAAACAAGGTTCGACTGAAGGAAAATGTCTTCATCATTTGAAGGCCGTCTGTGCAACGTCTGTGGGCAATACCCAATTTTTTTATTGACCGCTGACCGTCTACGTCGTAAAGGGAATGGCTACAAACCCACTATTATACAATAACGTTGGGAACATTCGGCCTCTAATACATATGTATGGAGTTCAAATCCAAGTCCAAGTCCAACTTCACCGTCAGCCAGATACTGACATTACGTAGTTTGCTTGCGTTTTGTTTAACGTCCGAAAATTGACATCTGTTCTACAGTTTAGGTGTACGCGTTTGTGGCTCTTGCGCTGGCGCAAGGTTGTATTTTGCCTGCGAGAAGTGGTGAGCGGCAGGGATACGGAAAGGCAAGGCAGGCTTAAAATCAACTAACCATTTCATTCTCCTTCTTCTGATACCCGCACTTGACGTAGAACGCTGTCCCCAAAGGCATCAGTCCAGTCATCAAACATGCATGCACTCCACTTACGAATGTTATCGTCGCTACAGTTCAAGATCGTCTTGTAACATCCCTCCCCCTCGCTAATCGCCGTAAGCGCCTGTATAATCCTCAACCCCAGCTTCCTTCCCTGCATGCTCTTATCCACCGCAATATCCTCTATGTGGCCTACCTTACCAAGGCCTCTGAGGAACTTTTGCTCGATAAAGACACAGCCGACGCCGACGATCTGGTCGGTGGGTTTGTGTATTATGACGAGGGTGAAGTAAGTAGAGGGAGAGAGGCGCTGCTTGTCAAAGGCCGCTGAGTATGCCTCCACACCAGGATCGGACACGACGGTGAGGACAGAGAGAACTGAAAGGTGCGAGCGCGTGTAGTCTGTCTTGGCTAGAGGACGCATCTGCGTGCGTGGGAGTCAGTGTGTTGTACACTGCTCGCTGAGCAATGACGAACATGTAGATCGGGCCCGAGCTGGGCTTTGACATCGGCGGGAATGAGTTCTGGGTCAAAGAGGAGCTCAAGGTCGGCGTCGGGCGTGAAGGACGACATTATGGTGGGTATAGTGCTAAGTGCACTCGTATCATCGGGATATAGCCTACATAAACAATAGCAAAGTACGGGAGCTCTTCTCCGCCACGTCCATTCAAGCACCAAAACCCGTTGTCGCGCTCAACCTTGACGAGGATCACCGGAAGCGAGGGATGGGAAGTCGACGGCTGAAGGTGCGAAGCGATAAGCTGAAAGAGAGCGGAACGAATCTCCCGTTTCCCCGCTTTTGTTAATTGCCTCTTGGCTCACGGATGGTCACGGCGACTCGAGTACCGCGGATGCTACATCCCCGGAATCACTCGAGGCGCTGCTCAAATTACTAGGCGACCTCGAGCTCGGCGAGGGCGGAGACGAGAACGAGCTCGAAGAGTGCGCCAAGCGGACTTTAGCCGTATTCGATAAACCTGGGTGTGAGGGTAATAAGGCTATTGTGGATCTCATAAGTGAGGTGAGTTACCTCCCTTTCTTTTTGAATGAGGTTCGCGAGGTATTCATGATGAGGAAATGGAATGGATAGATGCAATCGTATGAGTCGCTGCCTGCGTAAATTAGGGGCCCTCTACCGCCGGGATTGGATGAGATGCAGGCGTTGGGGGGTGAGAAGGGGTGTATCGTGGGTTCGCATATTGCATCGTTGCGGGGTTCGCCTGATTGCGTCGCATGAGTCGCGTAGTCCATCATTGCGTGATTCACGCGGTGTCGTCGCGTGCTTTGCGTGATGCTTTGCGTGAGTCGTGTGGTGGGCGCCGCCCTGTGAGTCGCTTAGCGCGCACGGCCGTCGCGACGAACTTATCGGCGTACCAGGCGGATTTTCATGAAAAGGGACAAAGCACAAAGTGTTGTATGTGCGATTATATCATATTTATCTGTGGAACTTTTATTTATTTTCATGACGCGGGTGCTTTGGGTACAGCTGGGCTGGTGGTTCTGAGTGGTTTAGTGGGTCGTTGGCGTTGGATGCCTTCCCTGAAGACGACACCACCATCGAATCTCCAGCCCGTAAGCCTAACTTCAGAATCTGGAAACTCCAGATTCCATAACTTGGAATTGAATATTGAGTCCCCATCACTGCTTTGCCCACTCTGTGGTTTACCTGCCCTGGCCACCAAATATGTTAATTATTTGAGTAGCCCTTATACTTGTGCAACCTGTAGGCCACGTTACAATACAAGAGTGGTAAATTTATGATTGCATGGAGCAATGGAAGCAGAAGCAAAGGCGGGACGGGATCAAAGAGTAACCGAGGATGATCGCATCTCAGATCGGGGCATCTGAAGGCTAAATTCCAGTCTGGAGAGGCCTCCCAACCCCTCTGCTCTGACGAAATCTGAAGACACTCCTCAATTTCAAATTTGTGTTGATCGCTGTCCGGCATCTTCACCCTGATGGCAACCGCTCCCACTTCTGGTGTTGTTCACCAGCCAGGGAGTCTCTGCTTGGTTTACTATTGTTCTGGACATGGTTGAGTTCTGCGAAACTAGCGAAAGAGTCATACAACTCACTTGGTTTCCAGGCTATGGCCACGCAACTCGCGTTTCTGCTTTAACTCGACATCTTCTCGGTCTCAACGAGAAGCTTAGAGTGCATATAGTTACCTCGGCACCAAAGCACGTCTTTGCCGACTGCATTGTCAAGGGCGCCATTTATCGCTACGCTGAAATTGATCCTGTCGTGGTACAACCGTTGGCGTAAGTCTTTTCCCATCTCACTGGCACTTGCGTCCTAAATTCGGAATAGGTATCGTGTGGATCGCCAGAAGAGCATCGAAGCATTGAAGCATTTTCTTCACAAAAAGGATGCCTTGTTAGAAAGGGAAAGACAGTGGCTGCTTGATGTCCACGCAGAAGGCGTACTAAGTGATGCTGCATTCCTTGGATGGTCCGTCATTTTCTTTAAAAAGTCCACGTGGATGCCAAAGCCCTTTGAATTTTAGTCTCGCCGCAAAGGCTGCCAGAATACCATCCATCTTGGTAACAAACTTCTCGTTTGATTCAGTATACAGCTATTTTGCGACTCCAATGATCGACGAATCGGGATCAACATATTCCGACGACACAAGTTATGGTGAAACTCAAGATCCAGAGAGGTTAAGCGACTCGATTCCAGATGTTCCAGTTTCTGCCAAAGAGCTCGAGCCCCTGATTGAGCAGATGCTCACCGGGTATCGATGCGCAGACCTCCTGGTGCTTCTTCCTGGGTTTATACCTATCCCTTCATTTAGTATCTCTCCTGGACTTCCATCCCCGGCCTGGATCGACATGAATACCAAAAGGATGCATCCAGAAATTGTTACATTTCTGCGTCAAAAGCCGTGTGAGGCCAAACTACACCCGAGTCTCCCTTTTCCAAACTCACCCCTGCCCCTGCCCACTCGTTCAATCGTATCTGCGCCGCTTCTCGTACGGCCACCGACCTCAAAAGGGGTTGTTTATACTCCTGAAGGCCGTTCATGCCTGCTTTCTTCTATTGGCATTCCCGAACACCTTCATGATGAGTTGACGACAAAAATTCTCATTGTATCATTCGGTGGGCAGGTTTTCCGAAAACCCAGCAGACCAGGGAGCAATTGCAGCAGTCGTAACTCTAGTCGCGAGGATCTAGGTTTGCCCAAAAAACCTAACGGCGACCAAACACAAACTCTGACAAGAGGACGGAATGATAGTGCTTACGGGCAGTTGTTTAGCATTCCAGATCATAGCGACCTTAACCTGCACCTTACAGCTGCTCTTGCCGAACGCGTGTATACACCTGGCAAATCCGATCATCATTCCGTGATGTTGAATCGTCTTGCGACAAGCCATCATCTCTGGGTTCCTGGTGCACCTCCTGCTTCAAAGTCATATTCCAACCTGTCGATTAACGGGATACCTACAATTCAAACGACTCCTCCAACTCCAGGACTTTCAACGTTCGCGAAATTCAAAGAAGGTGGTGCATTTGAGGAGGCCCGTCTACTACCAGATCCATCGTGGATAGCTATTGTCTGTGGAGTGACCAAAGAACAATGGGCGTTTCAAAGCGAAGGAGAGGATGCAGAGCTACCCGAGGGATTTTACGTAGCTCCGAGGGATGTCTACATGCCAGACCTTACTGCTGTTGGAGACGTATTATTAGGGAAATTGGTGGGTGATTTTTTGTTGTTCTTGGCGCTTGGCGCATTCAATGGATTCTTCATTAGGGATATGGAACCGTATCGGAATGTGTCGATTCATGCACCGCGTTCGTTTACGGTGCGTTGTCGCCGATAAATGGGGTTTGTACGAAATTGATATGCTTCCTAATGTGTAGTCTCCAGACCATTATTCATTGAAGAACATGGTTTGCGCCTGCTTCTTGATCGCCAAGGGGTTGGCATTGAACTCTCTCGCCAGTCCTATGAAGCTGGTGACTGGTCATCGGCTGTAGAAAACGCTTGGACCCAATGTAAGGCATTGAAGAGAAGGAAGCGATCCGATATGGCGAGAGGGATAGATGTGGAGAAGCGAGAGAGAGAGGGTAGAGATTTGGCAGAGACTGTTGTCCAGTGGGTAAAAAACAGAAAAAGTATGTAGATCACGTAAACAGCCGTTAAGGTCGCTTACGTAAATTATAAGTAGCAGTTGGGCAAGCAACTTTGACGACTCGTGGTTGAGTCATGTCCTCCCCTTCACTGCCTGTCACAATCAGATCTGCCAACGTTGAGGACAGTGGGGCGATTCCATCGTCGTATACACCGTCTTTCGGCACTCCGGACCTTCGTGCTCTTCGTGCACAGTATGCAGGCACCCCTCCTCCACCGAACATTCCTCTGAGAGCTACTCAGACGCCCGTTAGCAACCGAATCGGATCTCCAGCCGCGCCTCTAGCACCTCACTCTGACTCGCAACCTCGCCGTCCGGCTCCTCAGGCTGTAAGCGGCCTTTCGGCATCCCGCCAACCTCTTGGAACTGGTTCCGACACCCCACCCGTATTTGATTTGGACGACCTACCAGACGAGGAAAAAGCCAAAGTGTTAGGCAGACATCTAGTAGCCAAAGACCTTCGCTCGAAAGCTCTACTCGAGGCTAAGTCAGCAACAGGATCGGACCTCGGGACTTTAAATGGTTCAAAGCCTGGTAGTTCACGTTCAAGGAGATCCTCTGCAGGCGGGACTAAGACTCCCATGAGAGGGGATTCCGAACCGTTTCCCATTCCATATGATGCCCCTGGGGCTGATGTAACGTGAGTCCCTCGTATGTTAACCCCCAACAATATTTTCTCAAGGAGACACAAGCCATGACATATATAAATGGCACGCTGACCAGCGGCGTCAAGCTGGTAGGATTCGCTCGGCTTCATTTGCTGGTCCGAGTCAACCCCCACCTGCCGCCTTTGAGCATATTCACGAACCTGGTGGCTTCAGACGGAATTACGTGATATTACGTGCCAACGAGCAGGGAGCCGAAGAACCCCAAATGTTGAATAATTTTATCGACTTTTTGCTCTTGTTTGGCCATTTTGTATGTCGTTTCCATCCTTGCGCAATTTACATCCCTTGTAATTCCATTTGACAGGCTGGAGAGGACCTTGAAGAGGACGAAGACGAAGGCAAAGATGACGACGAGGAAGCTACCGCAGGCGCGCCACCTACGACATTTAACGCAGGCTTATCCGATATTGCGGAAACTACACCTTTGCTCACATCTTCATTGGTGTCGAGGTCGAGATCGCGTTCACGCCGCCGGCGCAATTCTGTTGGACCAGCTGGAAATGCCACCGTTACCCAAGCTGTCTTAATGGTGTCCCCTTTTCCTTATCGATCTACACTTCTAGGGCTAACCAATATCCCTATAGCTGTTGAAGTCCTTTGTAGGAACTGGCGTTCTTTTTTTGGGCAAGGCGTGAGTGAATGCTTGAATATCGACAACATTTTTACTGATGGTTCTCTAGGTTCCTGAACGGGGGCCTTCTCTTCTCCACCTTAACTTTCACTTTTATCGCCTGTATCTCGCTCTATTCTTTCCTTCTCCTCGTCAAAACGAAGTTTGTCGTGCATGGAAGCTTTGGGGGTCCGTCAGCTCTCACATTCCTACTTCTCTGTTTCACTCATATTACTAGACATTGGCGGGGCTATGTATGGGCCCTGGATGCGCTATTTGATTCTTGGGTCAATCGTTGTTTCTCAACTGGGCTTTGTTGCTGCATACACAATCTTCGTCGCTGAGAACCTTCAGGTAGAACCATTGTTTTTTTAGTGTTATGGGTTTAATTTGCTGACACGTATCTTTCAAAGGCGTTCGTCATGGGTGTCACCAATTGTACAAAACTAATACCCGTTCAATACTTCATTGTGATGCAGCTCTGTGTCTTTCTGCCACTGGTTTTGATTCGAGATCTGGCAAAACTAAGCACAACAGCACTCATTGCAGACGGCTTTATTCTGGCCGGTTTGGTATATATTTTTGGAAGCGAGATTTCTCTCATTGCGCAACGTGGAATTGCGGAAGTCAAACTCTTCAATCCAAAGGATTTTCCTTTGTTTATTGGGTGAGTTTTGCGAGCTGATCGCCATGAAAATGATCGTTTATCTCCATCCCAGCACAGCAGTTTTCTCGTTTGAAGGGATTGGTTTGGTATGACTACCGAATCTGACTCGTCTTATTTTGACCCGTTTCTAGGTCATCCCGATCACCGACGCAATGCGCGAACCGCACAAGTTCCCGGCGACGTTGACAGGGGTCATGGCATTCTTATTAGGTACGTGCTTTTGTTTTGCTTTCATCATTCGTTTCTCATGTCTCCGAGTAGTACTGTTCGGAGGCGCTGGCATTCTTGCGTATCTTACATTCGGATCAGACATTCAGACTGTAGTCCTTGTAAACCTTGATTCGTCGAGTAAGATGGTACAAGCGGTATGATCATTTCGCCTAATCGTGTATCGGTTTTGCTCATGATGTTGGCCAGGTCCAATTCCTCTACGCACTTGCTATCCTCCTTTCAGTGCCGCTCCAGTTGTTCCCAGCCATTCGGATCCTCGAGAATGGGATATTTACTCGAAGCGGAAAGGCTGATCCCAAAGTCAAGTGGCTGAAGAATTGCTTCAGGTTTGGTATGGTGGCCATCTGCACAATCATCAGCTGGCTCGGTGCAGCTGATCTGGATAAGTTTGTTGCCTTCATTGGTAGTTTCGCTTGGTACGAGCTGCATGCGTTTTCCTAGTTTTTTGCGTTAATTTTTTCCTTTAAGCGTGCCGCTATGTTATGTATATCCTGCAATGTTACACTACAGGGCTTGTGCACGTACACGAAAGCAGAAATTGGCAGATATTGCATTGATCGTCTTTGGCCTGGCCGCCGCTGCATATACCACCATTCAAACTATTCGAGTTCGTCATTCTTTAAACTCTCGATTTTTCTTCTATTGACGAAGGACAACAGTTGATGTTAGAGCCTGATACGTCGACGGGCTCTCCATACGGCAGATGTGAGCCTGTCCCGCGAACATGACAGGCATTCTAGCTTGCGGTGGCTGGAAGGACAATATATATGTCGGATCCTAGATGTCATACCATAGTTGTAACACATAATTCATGCAAGGATCGTAATCGAAATACATTTTACTGCCTCGTCGAGTCCTCAAATCGATCATCCGTCCTAAACTCGTCCGAGTGGCAGCTCACGCCTGAGCTAGTACTTTCATAAAGACCAACGGTACAACCGTGGCCTCGCCGTCGATTCTTTCTCTCCCGTAACAATTCCAAACTCTTTTGTCTGTTGTCCATCCAGCATTGTTCACTCGCTCTCCTCGCTGCCAGTGTGTCTAGAGAATCCCGCCTAAGTGTTCCATTCTTGCTTGTTGAATTCCGTCGGACGCTCAGTCGTCGGATTGAATGGTTCGCGTTTCGTTTTGTAAGGACCTTCCAACCCCCTTGGTGAGGCTGTAGTGACGGCAAAACAACGCCAGCAGCTTTGAGCACATCTCTGATAGGTTCGTGACCTTTAGTGTTCTGCATACGGTGCGCGTAAGAGCAAGTTAATCTAGTGGAGTGAGATATCAACTCGAATGCAACGAAATAGGAAGTGGTCGCTTTACCCAGGTCCAAAAACAAACTCGCCGCCAAGCTGTCCAATATCACCACCCTTTTCCCACACAGGCATGCCTACTTTGAAGGCTCTGACGACGACCATGGCAATGCCACCTATCAGTCCATGTTTAACGTAGTCCCTATCACCACTGGTTTCTTGCTCTTCGGTATATTCATGAGCACCCAGAGCTAAACCGTCCGAGATGCTTCCATGATGATGACGACCATGTTCTCCACCCTTGTCCCTGCCCATTCCCAGCGCGGTATAAATGGCAAGCGAAGGGTCCGTGTACATATCGAACGGCAGCTGAAAAATCTTGCGGTATTTTCCAATCATGGCGTGCGCTCCATTGCTGATGACCACCAACTGCACCTCCTGAATCGAGTCCTTGTTTGACCGTAGCATCTCAGGCTTCACGAGAGACGAGAGGGACGACATATAGTCCTGGCAGAGAGGGCACCAGAAGTGGCGTATAAAGATGACAATGGTGCGGTGTTGGGCGAAGATGGAGCCGAAGAGAATACGATCACCACTCTCAGTGAAGATGGAAAGAGAAGCAGCGTGGCTGAGTTGTGAAAAATAGGGAATGGCCCACTCTGATTGGGAGGGGGGACCAGCACGATCGCAGTTACCATCACAATCCACAGCGAGGAAAGTGGATATGCTGGGAGGACGTGGTGCAGGACGTGGGGAGGTGAAAGCATCTTCTACAGAGTGATCATATGACGGTGCAGGGGAAGGAGTTGATATGCTGACGTAGGATGAATCAGATAGTACGCTGGAAGCTAATGCCGGCTTGACGGACACCCTTCTTTTTTTTAGAAAATTCGCCGGGGCAGAGATCGAGGAGGAAATCAACTGCTTTCGCGAAGATTTTGCGCGACCAGTGTCGAATGATTGCAAGTGCCTTAAACGCCCGGAATCGGAAGCATAGTATGTGTTCAAAGACTCAGGAATGGGTCCAGCTGTTTTGTACACCGGGTAATCGCTCATTGGGACCAGATGTTTTTCTTCAAATTCTTGGTGAACCATGGAGACCACAGGGCGTGATATAAAGGCCTTACGGATGTGCTTGTAATCCGCTTTGTTTGCTGCATTGGAGTCGTCCAGTGTCGTGTTCTTCTGCGCAAGGAATCGAGCAAACCTGTTCTGAGAGTTCTGTCTGCCATGAGAAAGTCGCCTGACAGCTTTGAACCTGACATGGGGCACAGTCGTATCGCTTTCAGTGCCACTGCTGCCCCCGTCTCCGATGTCACAAAGATGATATTCCGGCGACAGACGTTGCGTGGCCTGTGTCGGCTGGCTCAGCTCGATAGAATGGTGGCGGTCTTGTTGGCTAGATATTCTGCTTCTGAGTACCCAGAGAGGTGCAAACGGATCGGAAGGGTCAGGCAAGGGAAAGCGTTCTGCGACGGAGATGGCTGGAGGCGGTTTACGTTTTACACGAGAAGGAATCATCGAGGTCGTCGGACAAGTTCGAAAGTGGATATTTAAAGGGAGAGGATAGTATGAGGCTGACAGTGACAGCAGCAACAAGCAACAAGCAAGCAAACAGCAAAATTCAAATTCACACAAGAGTCGGGTATTACATTTCCAAGCCCATCATTGTACGCATAGTCGCAGACATCCTTGCCATGTCAGCATTGAAAGACCGAGGATCCGGGCCACGCCTGAGGGTAAGGCCCATCCGTGATGCGCTCTGTTCCCCGTAAATTCTTTCAGGGAGAGGTGAACCCATCCTGAATTGTAGTGGTAATAAAGTCAGTGCACAGTTGCTCAAGCTAAACCACCTTCTCGACTAACCTGCAAAAGTCACAAGTACAGGGCTGCGTGCCCGACCCATGATGATCACATCCGTAATCCATTCCAGCGTCTGTGCCACAGCACGTCCAGCGGAATCCCTGCGGCCAGTACTTGTAAAACTTCTCTTCGTTACCACCATATTGAACTTCAAACTTTCGCTTGTGATCGGCAGCTTCGTTTTCAACGACATGTCCCCATCCCGTGTCTTCTGATGGGCAAGACCAAGTGATAAGTTCCAAGCGCCCTTCGTGTTTGTTCCCGTCTCGACACCTGCGGTGCTTATCGTACCACACGACTGGTTTCTTACATGTAAGTTTGTGAGTGGGCCAGTCGGCGCGTTGACACGCGGTGCCTGGTGACAACAGACAGAGTTAGTGGCATTGAGGGTGCGAGGGGGACTGAAAACTCGCTGCAGTATGTATGCTCTTTGCAAGTGGAGCATCTTTGAAGTGTGACCTCCGCTTCGCCTTTGCGACAAACCTCGCATGTACGTGGAGTAATACTGGGGTGAACCATTGGAAAACGCTCCTAAAATCTGAACTCAACGATAACGTTCAAACATTCCAAGGAGTGGCAAGCAAAGGTTTATCGATTTATCGGTGGTCCAGCCAAGCAAAGCAAAAGCAAAGGTCAATATATCGGGAACATCATAAATGGGGTATCGACTTGACAGTGGTATAGCTTTTAAAAAAATACGGAAAATCCCTCGTACACAGCTAACAAGCTTCATCGTGCTCATTTTGTTGTCTGATCTGGTTGCAACTGTGTTCTGACTCGGCGTGCTTTGCGTGCGTGGCCGATAGTGAGGCCGCAAAGAACATGATGGTATAGGCTGAAAGACGTATGCAAGGTAGTATTAAGCCCAGTTGTCTATCAGTGAGTCGCGCATCTCCCCGATTACTGCTGTTGAATCCTGTCCTTGAAGCTCTGCCGGATGGGATCAATATCATCGAATCAAGTAAGACCTTCAAGGACCTACTGAACGTCGCCTCAATCACGCTAATCTCTGTTGCCGTTGTCTCCAAGCCGGTAAACGCACACCAATCGTTTACGACAAGGCCGGCGCCAATGACGTCCGAACCTCGGTTTACCGTGCCAGCCTTTCGCGGTTCGAGATCAATTTATCTACCCGATAAAAAAAGAGATAAAGGTGCGTACCACCAGAGGTATTTGGAGGAGACTACTTAATTCATCTTGATCCTGTATACTTGTTTTTGGGTGCACGAGACCACCTTGATTCGTGATCGCACAGTAACTTCCAACGAGAACGTTTTCTGCAATTGTTTGCCGGAAAACCTCAACCTTGAGGACATCAGCAATAATTTCTTCGGTCTCCCTGTCTACATCTGGGTGTACCATGGCGACGTAATCGTTGCACGCGATAACATTTCCCAATGCAGAAAGACGTTCTTCTACACGCTGAATCGCGACGGTGTCAGGTAACGAATTGCGCAAATGTTGTAGTTCCTGGTCTGTCGTTGTGGAAGGGACTAGAAGTCCGTGGCGATTGCCTAGTGGAAAAGTAATGAGAAAAAGTTGATAGTAAATAAATAATTGTGAAGTATCGCACCAGCCGTAAGTCGACCAATGATTCGCGTTCCTCCAATACTGGTGTGCACTATTGGGATGACATCGCCGAGTTCGCTTTCGAACGCAGAGTAGAAATTTGTGCTGCCTTGGATTGCAGCCAGGCAGTAGCTGTTTGTTAATTTTGAGAAGACACCGATGTCACTGCTGTTTTCAAATTGGAGACCTATAAACTGTTGACATGCGACGTCAAATAAAAGCCAGGGAAAGCATACGGGTAGCCATGGTTGGTGTAGTGGGTGGTATAGGAGGCCTTTAGATGGATTAGATAACCCAAAATGATCGCGGTAATAAAAAGAAGAAAATGCAGTCACATTGCGTCACAAGTCGGTGCCGCCACCCATGTTGATTTGCTGAATGCACCGAGTTATGTTACATCGAATCTTTCCGAGCCGAGCCTCGAGGACTGTTTTTTCGCCATGCTCAAGGCCCTATTTCCGCCCTCACCTGCGAATGAATCACAATTCGCCTGCCGGCGTGTCAAAGGTCGAAAAAATCGTCCTTGACAGCATCAGGGTACATTTGACGCGTTCTTTAAACCTACGCAGGAGTTGACAGAGTATTAAGGCAACAGGTCCAATCCCCTTTTCAACGTACATGCAACTATGCCTCTCCCACCCTACACATGGATATTACATGAATCCGTCACACTCTGTGTTCGGAACAAGAGGCGATTTTATTACGAGCCCTGAAATCAGTCAAGTTTTCGGAGAGGTATCAAGGTTTTCTACCTCTTGTGAGAGTCTCAGAGGTAATGATCGGCTAGTGGTTATAGCTCGTTGGTGTCTGGTTGCTGTCTCAGTGGGAAAATGCGGGACAGCCTGCCGCTATCAGACTTGTTGAACTTGGTCCAGGCAGGGGAACGCTGATGGACGATGTCCTGCGAGTTCGTCTTTCTGGTTTCCTTCGATTCACCCTTAAAAATTTAAATTTCATTTTCTAGGTCATCTCGCGGATAGTGCCTGGGAACAGTTCCATCAATGTACATCTCGTTGAAACGAGCTCTTCGATGCGTTCCTTGCAAGAAGCAAAATTGTGTTCATCTTCACGACAAGCAAAATTTGACATTCACTGGCATCATTCCGTAGACGACATCCCACCTAGTGTTTCTGAGTACACAATGTTTTTCGCCCACGAATTCTTCGATGCATTGCCAATACACACCCTTCAAGTAAGTGTTTCAAGACACTCACCCCCTCGAATGACGAACGAGACATCAGAAAACCGAAACTGGGTGGCATGAAGTACTCATTGATGCGAACCCTGAATACAATGCGACTGGGGATTGTCAAACGGAAGTTGAAAAACCCAATGTTCTGAAAAACACCACAAATTCAAAATCTCGGTTGCGTAGGGTTCTTTCTCGGTCGCCCTCAGCTACATCTACTCTCTTGGGCCAATCTTCACCCAGGTTTTCGGAAATACCTGTAGGCTCTTTAATCGAGGTTTCTCCAGCGTCTTTCAGGACGGCTAGGCAAGTTGGAGAACTGTTGTTAGGAAATGTAAAGAACCAGGAAGGTGAATCATCGCGGTCGCCTGGCGGTTGTGGTCTTATTATCGACTATGGGGATGACCTTGTGTTTGGGGATTCATTTCGAGTAAGTCGCTTGAGTACAAAGGTTAATTTGCATTTTTTACCGCGACTGCAAAGGCATTTAGCAACCACAAGCTCGTCGACGTGTTTGATCAGCCTGGTGATTGTGACCTCACCGCAAACGTTGATTTCGCCTATCTCAGAGAAGCCGTTGAAGATCTAGGTTGGCCCCGCTGCTTCCCTCTTACTGCCGCACAACCGCTTATATGTCAATTTACAGTTACGGTCCATGGGCCAATACCACAGTACATGTTTCTAGAGAAAATGGGTCTGCAGCTTCGTCTTGATTCCTTGGTGCGCGCAGCCAAGGCTGAGGCACGAAAAACTGCAATTCGTGATGCCGCAGAGAGGCTCGTCAATAAGTCTGGAATGGGTACGGAGTACAAGGTAATGGGTTTGACTACAGTTGCAAAGGATGGGGAGAAAGTGTGGCCTTTTTTGTAAAGGCTGCAACCGAGAAGTAATTTATCCAACGTTGGCACTAGGCGCTGCCGTTCGTCTTAGATACATGGCCGGAGGGTTTACGTTGGACCTACGTCGCGTTCACCCTTCTATAAATTCTTACATCACAACCTTCTTTCCTAAGTACAACCGCTATCCCGGTGCACAGTGAACCGCCTGAGAAGTTCGATGTCGTGGCGAACGGGAGCGAGAACTTCGTTTACGGGTTCGATCCTTGCGCCTGCTGTGATCCTTACCTTTATTTTCCCTTCCGTCTTCACGTGTCGCCCGTTCTCCCTCTCTCAGCTCCTCATCTCCACATTCTTTGGACCTTTCCCTCTCCTTCCGCCGCTTCCACATCAGCTTTCTCATACAACTTCCACAAAGGACAACTTTAACCAACGCCGACTTATCCTCACCATGTTCCACATATGCGAAGGGCAGCTCCAGCGTTGTAAGGATAATCTCACGCGCTGTTCGATGATATTCACAGCGTGTATTCCCACATGTTGACTCCCCAAAGCCTCCAAGGACTTCTTCTTCCGTTCTCCAACGCAGCGCAAACTACGACTCACGTAGTTTAGCATGAAGTGGGAAGATGGCTTGATATTTGACGTACATTCCCTGATTTGAAATGCTTGAGATCGCACAGTGCGAATTCTCGGTACAAACTAGAGTAATACTTGGCGGCGAGTTGCTCATCCCAAGACGAAGCCCTTTCTTCCCCGTCCCGCAAAAACCTATGATTGGTCAGTCACGTTGCGGTCAAGGCCAATGCTGAACATTTTACTTATGCGATGCCTTCAAGATTTCAAATTCCGTCATTCCGAGAGGCTTCCTTGCTCCCGACGACTTGGATGAATCTCCGAGGAGAGCCATGATCAATGTGGGAAGAATAGAAATGTAGCAGAGGTGGCGGTACAGTTCAACGGTGAGTGACATGTGGACGTCACGGCCGGTTCTTCGAGGTGTACATCCTGATCCTCTTCAAATTTCTAGACCTCCAGAACTTTGAATTTGTAGGTTTAACTGACACTTGGGAAAGGTACACGCGTCCTAGGCAAGTGGCCGTTGCCCAATAGTATTTCAAATCAAATACTAAGTAAGTAATAGGGGAAAACTCATATTTTCGTCGTTGATTTTGCCCTGGCTTCCCTACTTTGCGATATCTCGGATTTATACAGGTCGGTTTCTTGATTTTTAGCTATTGGGTTACTCAAAGCATACGTTTTAAAATGCCGACTTTAAAATACTCGTTCTCTAAAGTAGACGCCCGAGTGGATAATTTTATACGTACTGAAACGTAAGGCACGTATGGACTCTTGCGGCAGATATATATTATTTTGATAAATATGGAATGTTGCTCTGAAGAGCCGTCTCCATACGAAATAACCAGGGAAGGTCTTTTCTCAAATTTCGAAACATATATGTCTGGTGGGGTGAGCGTGCGAGCTCTTTGAACCAAGGCGTGAGCTCTTCGTTGTGAAGATCATGTGAAGAGAAAGTAATAAGGTTCAACGTTCAGGCTTTAAGAACCCTTTGGACCAGCGGTTCTTCGGGTATGGACCTGTATGGACTCGTCCAGGAATAATCATGGGGTTGATTTGCGATCATGGCCAGCCCTGCATTTCCCCAGATCCGTGCTAGCTGAAATTGAAATAGGGCCGCGCATGCAGGGCTTGGCGTAAAGATTCGCACGCGAAGGTCTTACATGACACCCCCTTTATTTTGGAATGGGCTGGTTGTGAGTTGACTCTTGGTCTCGTCCAAGTGAGTTGGGTCGAGAAGTAACTTCAAATGTTGAAGGGAAGTATCTCATCTTTGTATTGGAGCGAGGAGTGCCTTGACAGCTGACTGCGATAAAACAGGTGACTGTATGGTGATCGACCCTTGTCGGTATGCCCCATCACCTCCGTGTCCTTATAATTTGAGGTGCTCACATGCCCCCAGCTGTCCTGTCACATTCTCTTTCTGGAGGACCGGTGTTTGCATGGCCACTGCCTCCATGCGTCCGTTTGGTCAGCGCTTCTTTGGCGATGAGATCGTTAGCTTAAGGTCCTTTCGTGTCAAGGCACTACCATCGCCATCCCCTTCTCTCAAAGCGTCATCTCTCAAAGTTAGCAAATCTCAGCCCTTTGCAGCTATCCTCCGGCCAAAACGCATTAATACCGCTGCATTTCAAGACATTTCTCAAGAATTCGAGGACGTGAAAAGGGCGACAGACATGGGCTCTCCTCCTAGGTCGGTCCGCCTTCCTCTCTGTAAACACACACTCTCATAGGCTTTCCCACGCCAGTGCTACGGGAAAGAGCATCCAGAGTTCAGCCAAAACTACTGAATCTTGGGTACAAGTAGAGTGAGCTCGCTCTGTCTCAAATGATTATATTCTCTTCTCAACTTATCGTAGCCAGAATCCGGCCGAACGACCCCGTACAAAATCGCGGCTTGTGCGAATCCTCACGAGCAAGTTTGCCTCTCGTCCGTCCCCTAAAGCTCCGCCTGCTCAACGCCCTCCCAATCGTGTTCCGGTCGTGACCAGTGCTTATCACAAACAACAACGCGATGCAGCCCTTCGCGAACGAGGGTTGCTGCCTCCGCTAGAGCCTGGCAAGGATCTTAGTCAACAGGAGAGGGAACAAGACAAACGCATTCCTATAGTTCCTTTGGAGCGGGTGGAGCCCGGAACCCGAATTGATGAACCTGACGTAGTTTTATCGGCGGCCGATCTCGTCAAACAAGAATGGGAATCAAAGAATCGGGACGTGGAGTCATCACAACGGGAGCGGTTGCAGAACTTCAAGTTTGGTGTAGCCCCATCGTCTATTGCCGCACCTTCTATTGAGGAAACAGTTCCAATATCAGTTACCGTCACACCTGTGGCCGAAACCTCCAATGCGGTCGACATTTCGGAAGAGTCAGAGAACTCCCAACCCTCCCAAACTGCCTTCCCCGAGGTCTCCACTGCTGCCGACGTATCGGGGGGCTCAGAGAGCTCTCAGCCCTCCCAAACCACTGTCTCTGTATTCCCCAATGCGGCAGACGCATCGAGAGAATCAGAGAGCTCTCAGCCCTCCGGAACCACTGTCCTTGAACCCCTCAATGGGGTAGACGTATCGAGAGACTCAGAGAATTTTCAACTCACTGTCTCCGAATCCCCCAATACGGCAGATGTATCGAAAGAATCAGAGAGCTCTCTCCCCCCCCAAATTCCCCTATTTGATTTTACACCAATGTCATTGTCTCTGAAAGCTTTGCCACTACTTTCGGAAATAGGAGAATATGTATATCCGCCGCTGCCTCCTTCTCCTGCACCTTCAGATGACTCTTTGAAGTCACCTCTCTCTCCTACTTTCGCTCTTCTGTCGTCATCAGTCTCTGTGCAGTCCACTGCCAGCCCGAGTGGCAAATCTACTCTGAGACCAATTCATACACCAGCGAGGACAGTTTCGCCTACACCAGCTCTTTCTCTCACACCGCCGGCAATATCAACAACGCATTCAGACTCGTTGTCCAATGAGACTCCAAGTTGTCACGTCCGCATTGATTCTTTCCCATTGGAAGAGTCCGTTTCTTCGCTCATGACTCCATCACTAGGTGGCACTTCACATACGACGACGAATTCCACGCTAAATACGTCGGAATCTATGAGAAGCATTGAGAATGGAGTATTTGGAAATCTGCAAGTGAAGACGGTCGATCAGGGTCATAATATTCCGGTCATCATTGAGAGCCCAATTGAAGAAACCTTTTCCAATGGGTTTGTTGCGGAAACGATAATGGAAGAAAAGACGGAAGAAGAGGCGCCCGTCTCTTCACCACGGACACAACGAAGAGGCTTGACCCACCCCACGCACGTCAAACCAGACCGTCGAAAGTCTCTGAACCCTTTCAAGCGCACTCAGGGAGAACTTGACAATTCTGACAAGGTGTCGGTGTCAAAACGGTCAGTCGCGTCATCGTTTTCCAGCATGCGTCGGTCGGTCGTCGGCACTTTATCGAGAAAGGCAAACCTCGAAATCAATGTCAACGGCTTGAAGGGGTCCAACGCGTCCCACCTTCCTCCCTCGCCGACAGTGGACCGCTCTCTGTCACCGGTGCCGACTAGTCCACGTTCACCGAGCTTCCTCAATCGCTCCCGGTCTCCAGCTCCAAGCTCGCCGACCTTTCAGCGCCAGGCGGTGGCTCCCATCATGTATAATCGTGGCAGCATCTTGCTGCAGACTTGCAACATCGAGGACGAAGAATCAAGGCGAATGACTGAGCTTGCGTTCTTGGGATAAGTTCCTCATTTTTTTAATCACGGTTTCACGGGACTTTATACCCCGATGTCCTTTTAAGGGACATTTTTGACGAACTCAGCCCAATCTCCTTCACGCCTCCCATGCCCATCAATCACCCCATCTCATCTGGCTCATTGGAGTCATTTAGCAGTGACATAGTCAACTCTTTTCATTTGTTCATGAACGCATTATATCTCTACTTTCATGTACACTTACTGCGATACCTCAGAACATTATAATAGCTCAAAGTATATTCTTGCGATGCAGGTGAGACATTGATCTATATTTAGGCCTCTCCAGGTCATATGGTTATGGGGCTCCGTAATGGCACTGCCTCGAGGCTTTCTAAAACCGAGGTTAATACGGTTTCTTACTGGCCACGTGACTTGATTCGAAATACTTATGGTGACGATATAATATATAAAGCAAGGAATGGAAATATAATCTTGCTTCCTTTCTTTGCCCCATCATCTCAGTAATCTGTTTCGTATTTCTCGTTAAATGGCTTCAAACGTTGATAACACTTCAAACAACGTTCAGCACTCTGACCCGATTCCGATCTCTTCTTCACGAGTCAGAGCACGTTCAGTCTCAGTTTCTTCTTCGTCCTCAGGTTCGGCTAGCTCTACCTTTGATCTCCCCACACCGCCCTCTGGCTCTATAGGTTCCCAGCGCATCACTATTCCCCAGACTTCGCCTTCAAGCTCTCCCATTCTTTCCTATTTTCTCGCCCAGTCCCCTACCAAGTCTCCATCCACAGCGACTTTCCCTTTCAAACGCAAATTTGGAACCACCCCCGTGTTTGAAGGTACCTCATATTCCGCTTATATGATCCTTGATATGAAGTTTAATTCCATTACATGAGCAGACGAAGAAACGGACAAGGAGATACCAGTCGCCGCACACGCGCGCCGAGCCAGTGCAACAGTAGCAAATCGCTTCTCTCAGCCGCAAACCATGCTCCCTGACACTCACAAGGAACGAGGTACCAATCTTTTGCGAAGGCTCTCGTTGAGCAGTGCCGCCTTCAAAGTAAGTCTCATCTGCCCCAGTCATGAGACAAAAGCAGAATTCATTCTTACATTCCGATAGCCGCAGTTTGACCCCAAATCTCCCCCGAGCCCTCCTCCTAACACAGCTGTAAGCCCTACGGCCAGAGGCGCTCCCTTCGGCACAAAGCCTCGTCGTTCGGCAACCATCGCTGAGAGTGCCAAGCCGCGTCGAGCACCTTCTCCTATGGGAGAGCGGATTCTTAAAGGCCATTTCGATGGCTTTAATTGAACCTTTGCCCTATGCTTATTTTTATCCATCCACTCATTTCCCTACCCTATCCGCTCTCCCAACTGTCCTTCCTTCGCAGCATGATACCCACAACCGTCTGCGAGGTGTATTTCCACAACATATTGCGACCAGGACGACTTGTTATGGCATTCCACTTCATATAGCGTGGACCTTTCTCTCCTGGGTCGTTGCAGTCTCATTGTTATACTTTTTGTTCACATTTTCAGATCTACCTCCAACTCTTATCTCTTGCCGCGTTCCAATCTCTGCCACCTCCAGATCGTCATTCTTTTGAAACGTCATGGCGTGATAAAGAAATCATCACGTACGTTCGCTCGTCATTAATTGGTAGATTGTTGATATGCTTACATGTTTCGTTTCAAGGTCATCTTGCAAGCTGCTATTGAGATTAATTGTTGAATCTTTCCTTCCGTTTCCGTCTTCGCCATTATTTCCGAAGCGACCAACTTGTACATTGTATATTAAGGAGTATTTGTACCGATAAATGTGTAGTTGAAAATGCTATGAAGAAAATTGTGCATACGCATGATACTGGTAGTCCCCTCGCCTTCACACTTGCCTTGGGAGCTTTCTCAACTGTTATTTACCGATGACTTGACTGGCATTGGGCGTTTGGAGAAAATTATCTTCTTTTTAACAACTCCGACCACAGACCAGGCTGGGCTACGCTGTTCTTCTTTCTCCCCAAAGTCGAGAACTCCGTCCATCACATCGTCTTCTGAGTCGATATCAACGGAGCTCCGCACGGAGCTGCGGTGGAGTATTGCGAGAGGTTTTGGGAGCGAAACGATCTTCCCTTCTAGAAGGTGGTGGCCAATGAGGAGAGTAGGTTTGTCCTGAGGGTCCAGTCAGCTCTGGAGCGACATAAGACAAAGAGGGTAATTCTATACATACCGTAATTTCATCAATCTTTAATGTCCCCACTAATTTGCCGTTTCTTTCTTTAGGATGATTAGACTCAACCTCGAGGGTGCCTTGGAGTTCGATGAGGACTATCTCATCGTGTGATATCTTCGCTAGCCCCGGCGGTAGTTTTGGCTCAGATGAAGAATGAGCAATCGTGATGGGGATGAGCATGAAAGTTACATGCTATCACGTTGATTGATCAAATGACACACTCGTTATCGTCCTGATGTTGTAGCCAAACAAAACCGAAAGACTACCGTTCTGTCTACACGTTCTATCAAGCCAAAAAAACCACTCTATGAATATTATATCAATTAGCTCATTAATCTAAAGAAAGACGACAGAGGATTGAAGACAACGCTAGCACCACACATCATACTTTTGGATAGTTGCCAAAATCCCAACTAAAACACTCCTAAGCCAGAAATTAAGCAACCTATAATGGGTGCATGAGGAGCGTAATCGAGACTCACCAAACAGTCGAGCTCGACCGTGGCTTCTGGGACTTCTCTGCCAACCTCCACGCTGGGAGGCCAAGGATCGGACAAGAGCCTCTCTATGACACTAACAATTCCGTGAGTGCGTATATCGACGACCCAAGACGCATTGGTGACCGTATCGTATACGATTGATTTTCCAAGGTGACATCTAACAGGACTAAGTTGAGGTAGCTCATAAACCTGATGGGGGAAGGCAACGGACCGTGTTTCCATAGCGTATCCGCCCAACGCACAAGAAGATAGCACTCCGTTACAGGTTCCCATTGCGATAGGATCAGCTGTGTGGTAAACATGCGTGATGTGGTGGGTCGACGGCTGGAATCTCAAGGTCAAATACGCAAAAATCGGACTGGACAAAAAAAACTCACAGGGGACGGAAGATGCAAGCGTGTTGATGCCAGTCTGTCTCCAGGAGATTCGAATGTTACAACGGGTGCGCCGAAGGTTGCGCCAAGAAGGCTCGCCAGAGCTCCCCCAAGAGAGTGGCCAATAATCCATATATTGGACTTTGGACTGATGTAAAGACAACCTGAGCCAAGTGGCGAATGTCGAGTGAAGAGACACCTACTACATATATGTGATATTATTATACAGGTCCTGAGGTAGAGATGTCAGAAGCGAGTTGTGAGCTAGGAGGATCCAACCCACTGTACCAAGTGGATAAAACAAGCTGTCCTCAATAAGTGAGCGTTCCAAGCAATTCTGGTCGCATTTCCATCCTCCACGATAGCACCCACAAACTGTGGTCCATGTCCAATCTATGCGCGCACAGCAGCAGCTAAATAAGAGATTATCGTTCAGCTTGTCCTTCTTGGCGGTTGGTCCTGCCCCTCCGAAAACACTCGCAGACGTTCCTTTGATGGAGAGTACGACTGTGCTGTTATCCGCAGTCGCAAATACATGTCCACGAAACCCATCGGCGTCGGGCTCCCATCCAAACGGGTAGGACTGGAAGTGACGTTAAACTACACATGTTCAGGTAAATGTCGGAGCCACGAACAGTATTCCAACCCTCATTCAAATCGTACCAAGCCGGATCATCTGGATCCACATACGCGTTGTTCGTCATCTTTGCGAGGTGCAGGAGAACTTCGCGGCTCTCCACGTCAGGCGCGAGGACCTCCTCTTCCTCCCAATCTAGCCATTCGGTCTCTCCAAACCGCAAAGCGCGTGTGCGTGCTCGAGCAAATGCGGTAAATGAGGATGGTCGATGAGTCGTTATTGGTCGCGTCCGAATTGGATATGAGCCGTTCGAATAACCCTGAACAGCCTGTAGCTTGTCCGGAGATACGTCCGTAAAGATAATACGAGAAGAGTTTGAAGCGACTGCGTGAAGATGTCGCAATTCAAAAAGCAAGGTGGGACAAGGTTCTTGCGCAGGCTGCCACGTTTTGTGCGTGAACAGGTTAATAAGAGGGACGACCAACGCCGCCAATGCCGTCGGTAGCATCAGGCATAACAAAAGGAGCAGGGGGTGGGGAGGGACTGCGGAATGTAACTAGGACTCCAAACTTCAAAAACTTCAAGTTGGGCTTAGTTGGCAGTGTGTAATACTTATTATTTGTTTGTACGATAATTTGAATGACATTGAGCCCGTCAGAACTATAAACTACTTATTGTAAAGGTCGCTGACGGACTTCCCGAGTGTATCTAGAAGAAGTACTATGAGGGAGGAACGAGAGTGGAAACTTGGTTTTAATGCTGATATATAAGGTATCGGTCAAAGTTTATGCCCGTTAAGAAAGGTTCAAAGTTTCCATTGCAAGGAAGAGAGGGTCCGTCGGTGGGAGGTTTGTCGTGGACAGAGCGGTCTCAACGCTGATTCCACTGACGCCGGCACCGAAGAAGACCTCGGGACTCGTGCAAGCGGCCACTGCTCGGCGCATGTGACTAGTTAAGAACGAGAGACCGACTTGATAGGCAGCTGCAGGAAAGGCTATCAGTCGTATGTTCTGCAGAAGAGAAAGAGAACAACGGACAATTCATCCACCCGAAACCCTCGCGCGGCACCATCTTAAAGTCGATGCCTTGGTTACCGTACTCAGCGTCCACGAGATGGGAGAGCTTGACTGCATCGAACTATGTTTATGCGATAAGGATTGAAATCACCAATCAATCAAAGACACCTGCCTTCTCCGGCACAACTCCGTTAAAATCAACGAATGCGGTGGTCATCCTGCAGACAGGGTGATAAATTAGCCGTAGTAGGTAAGAAAACAATAACACGAACATGTAGAGGAATCGATAAGCCAAACGCTGAGCCTCGTCCAAGTAGCCATAACGCTCTAATCCTACCCAAGTCATAATCTGGTGTGGAGGCCTATTTCATTGCCAATCAGAGGCGCTTTGCAAAAATTACTATGGGAGACCAACCAGGCATACGGGTAATCCCATTGTCGATTGGGACGGTCAAGGGAGATCTTGCCACGCGATTCCTCCGTCCCCGACACGAGCCCTCCTAAAACTTCAAATTTCTTTAACGATCGAGTCCTAAGAGCAGAATATGGAAAGATTAGGTCAATGTCGGAAACAGATAAGACCACATACACAAGTTTCCAGCACTGTTCTTCACTCGCGCATCCTGCCCACAGTGCCCAGAACGCGGTCACACTCTCATACAAGATCTGTTGCTCAGCAACAGTATCGTAGTCAAAGTAGAGGCCCTTGTTCTCATTCCACAGATACTTGTCAATTATCTGCTTCCTAAACTCTGCCCTCTCGAACCACTCATCACTGGTTTGCGGCCTGGACCTTGACCGCTCCCGATGAGGATTGGCGTAAGACTCGACCGAGGGCGGGAACGGGGCCAGTGGGAAGTCTTCATCCAATTCCAGTTCATCGTCAAAGACCTCACGAATGGCAGTGCCTATATCCACCTCGTATTTGTAGAGCAAGCATTGGAGGTCGATGGTTCCCAGGTTAGCGCAGCGCTTCTCAAACCTGTAAGTCGTGTCGTGACCTGATTCCCGGACGGCTCGGTCGTGCAAAAAGTATTCATCAAGGCCTGGCTCTTTTAGGACACCATCGTTGTACTTTTCGCTAAATTCTAGAACGGAGAGGCCATGTTTAGCGGCGTATGGTTCAAGAATGTGTGTGAAATGAGTAGCCTCGGTTTCGGGAGGGATGCCCAAACCGTCCGGTCGGTAGCGAGACAAACCTGTCTTTGGGTCCATGCGAGGTTCCGCTACCCAGATGGTGTGGTACTCTTTGATCGCAGCTTGGATAGCACACTTCAACCACTCGCGGTTCGAGGAAAGATCTGAACGGTCAAGTTGGTTATAAATTTGAAGTGCCATATCTGTCAGGAAGGGAGGCTGGGTCCTGCAGAGGTAGTAGCTCCGACTTCCGTTCAGGATCTTGCCATAGTGTTTGATCTCGAAAATGAAGTGCTCCACCATGCCCTTGGCCATGCTTACTTGGCCGTCGACGAGAAGTCCAAGAGCGATGAAGTAAGAATCCCAGTTATAGAGCTGACCAAGATATGAGCACTTGATAATGAATAGCAGCGTAAGAGATTGACACGAACCTCATTAAAACGAGCACCTGGAACAATGAACGGGATACCCTTCAGTGTTTTCCCTCCTTTTCCGTCATCCACTTCATTCATAGCCAAAGCCAGAATTCCAGGCTTCGAATTCAGGCTTTTTACGAACGTAGGATCGTCGGGTTTCCCTGGCAGAACCTGGACGTCAAGGTTCAAATGAGGCTTGTCCTTTGCGACTTGGCGGTAGTATTCAGCCATAGCTGGCTCGCCATGTGGGACATATATTCTAGGATTTACGCGTCCCGTTCGATTCTTGGGATCGGCGGTAATAATTTCGAGACCTTCGCCATCGATGCGCCTAGTCAAGGAGTGCCAAAACGAATGCTTGATCATACGAGATAGACGATCCACAGGATTTTCTGTCAGACGTGCCTCGTCGAGGACAATGCGCTTCCTGTTATGATCGCGGGCGAGGGCCAGCTCTTGCAACAGGTTTGATAGCATATAAGTACCCTATGGAAGATCAGGAAAAAGGTTGAAGCAGGCAAGGGCAATTAAAAAGCCACTGACTCTAATATCGAAGGTCTTGAAGCCATTGCTGGTTGCTGTCCCAAGGGCCATCATCTTCGGCCCGGCGTCTGTAACGCTTATCTGGAAGTCACCATCTGTGTCTTCCTGTTCGAGCACCACACGAATAGTTTCCTCGACATCTATGAGGAAGCGACGTGGGGCTGTAACACTCTTCTCATCATGGGACATACGACGCGGCCGTAGATGCCAGTCTTCTTGGAAAGCAGGCAATTTTTTGGGGTTGTAACCATGAAGGTAGGACTTGACGGCGTCATGAGTTACAGGCGTATTGAAAAGGAAGTCCTTACGTGGCTGTAGGTTCGAGAACGCGTATGAGCTTCGCTTCCACCATAATACGCAGAAGCGTCGATGTTGACCGCTCTGTGGGGTTGTTCGTCGATGAAAGTAACGGTCGCGGGATGGACGACGGCTGGTGCCATATTGTATTAGATTAGGGAAAGTAGAAAGGATCGGCAGGCAGAGCAAGGGAGAGACGATAGGGAGAAGCTGGAGAGAAAAGTGGGGTCGGGTCAAGTTGCGCGTTTGGGGTTCAGGTTCGGACTAGTCCCACGTGTCCTGGCTTGCTCGCCGCCTAATATGATGGGGAGCCTAGCGTGAGATGATAAATTGCTGACTGTCGACAGGAAATCGGGTGAGGAAGAGCAAACGCTTGAGCAAATGCTGGTTGGTGAGCAAATGTCACGATGAGACGATCGCGGAAATCCTGTGGCGTTCGAGTGGCTTCTATACCTGGCGCCAGATGACGGAGATAGGACTCTTATTACTTACTTACCAGAAAATCAGAAACCCTGAACGAATTGGCAGTTCGACGAGCTTCTGACTCTGAAGCAACCTTTGTGAGGGTTTCTAAATTAGGACTCGGACCGCATTTACAAATAACGTTGTTCTCATTTCACCACCATGGCCTTTGCCACAACGTGGGTCGCCCTTTCACGAAAAGTCGTTTTATAATCTTAAAGAGTACTTTAGGTCTGCTGCTTTCGCCTCTAAACCAACAGGCGGTTCTATCTTTGGGAATCCACAACCTCAACAGCAACAGCAGCCTTCAACCTCGGCCTTTGGAAATGCACCACCCTTAGGGCAAGGCCAACAACAACCATCTGCCTTCGGATCGTTTGCGCAGAATCAACAAAATTCTCAACCAGCAGCCGGAGGGCTGTTTGGACAACCTTCCCAACAGCAGCAACCGCAACAGCAGACCGGGAGTCTATTCGCCCAGCCTTCGCAGCAACTGCAGCAACCTTCTGGGGGTTTATTTGGCCAGTCTTCGCAACAACAGCAGCCTTCGGGAGGTTTATTCAGCCAACCTTCTCAGCAACAGCAGCCTTCTGGTAGTCTATTTGGCCAGTCATCTCAACAGCAGCCTGCCGGAGGTTTGTTCGGTCAGAATCCTCAGCAACAACAACAACAGCCTGCAGGAGGTTTGTTCGGCCAGTCCACTCAGCAACAACAGCAACAGAATGCAACGGGAGGAGGTCTATTTGGCTCGACAACTACACAACAGCCTCAACAAAATGTGTTCGCTGGGTTTGGCGGAAATACATCAGGACAACAGCAGCAAGGAGGGCTGTTTGGAGCAGGGACCACAAATGCCCTCCAGGCTCAGCCCACTCTACAAGCTGGTGCATTTGGTGGAGGTTTAGGCTCAACAAGCAGCAATCCGTTATTTGGAAATAGAACTCAGCCCCAGCAGCAGCAACAGCAACAACAGTACGCTTCTTAAAATATTTTGTTTCCTCTTTACTCACCTCTTTGCACATTAGGCTTGTGTAAGTCGAAAACTTGACGAGTATTGTCAGTGATATTTACTAACGTTTCAGCTCCCCAAATACTCTGCAACCCACTGGACCTCTCTTCACGAAATCGACCAAATTCAATGACCTTCCTGAAAATGTGAAGCAAATATTAGAAAGCATTGAGTAGGTATACGTGGTTGTGATTGTTTACATCTTGTCTAATCTCTGTTAAGAACTCATATCCAAGGTCGGGTTCAGATAAGTAAAGACCTACATCAACGCAAGTTAGGTGAGGAACCTACGAAAGGACAAGAACAAATTCGCACCATACACAAGGTGCTTAACATTCAATCTTTTTTCGTGTGTCAAAAATCAAAGTTGTATTAGGATCTCATAAATATTGCAACAACGATACGGAACGACTTGCACCACACTCAAGATCTGAAAGCCAAGGTGGATCAAGCAGTGGAAGACACCATAATCGCAACACGCATTATCGATGGGTTTAGGAATCCACAGAGCGGCAGTAGCTATTTGAAGGACCATGCTCGGTATCCCCTCGAGTGAGCACGAGATCCCGAGGTCTGACGTTTTCCATCTTTACCAAGGTTTTCAGATTCTTCACTCGCGTCACCGACCAAATGCGGGAGAGGCTGACTTGGTACAAGACAACCATCGAGGTGCGAACTTTTTCCGCCTACTACTACCTGCCTCAACGTTACTCGTGATAGCAAATTGAAAGGAAACTTACGTCGTCCGCGAATCAAGCTCAAACACCGCAAGGTTGGTTTGGATACCTTGACTTCTATCAACCTGCCTTTGACTCTTGTTGAAACAGGCATTGTGGCTACCCTTCAAGCACAACACGCGACCTTCCTAGCCCTTGCCAGCAAAACGGCGGCTATTGACGCTGAACTACAGAAGGTCAAGGCGTTGTACACCCAACTTTGGCGAGCGAAGACAGGGAGCGTCAGAGATCCTTTCGCTGGCTATGATAAACCTGTTGACAGCAATTCCGACCTGGGTATGGGAAGTTTGCATGTTCGATAGTAGCTAGTACATGTCTTCTGCTATTTGTTTCGAACAAACAGAGATTGCTCTCCTCAAGTTCGCTACCATTACCCTCCGATCTACTTTGCTTTAGACTGCTATCGTTCCCAACTAGATCTCGTCTGCAGAACTGGATTCAACCTTGAGCATCAACATGTCAACACCAGGCGCGTCAGCCCCTTCGACTTTTGTCGTCAATGAAAGGGTCCTCTGCTACCATGGACCCCTCGTTTATGAAGCCAAGGTCCTTAAGACAACAATTTTTGACGAAACGACCACACTTACCGGTGTCATGGGCCCTCATTACTTCGTGCATTACAAGGGATGGAAACAAACGTGGGTCCGAAAAGTTCTGTTTTCGTTCAAATTGGACTCGTTTCCCTCTCTTCTCTTATTGCCGTCCTTGTAGCTTGAGATGTTGAGATTGCGAAAGAGAGAGAGGGATCTGCAATCATATCATTTTACCCCCAAATCCAACGGCTAATGTATCCTTGCATCCACCGCTAGGTGGGACGAATGGGTCCCTGCTCACCGTCTCCTCAAGCTGAACGAGACGAATATCGCGTTGCAAAAGCAACTGCAGGCAAGCAATGCGCCTAGTGCTCAGAGCGGTTCTACTTCCGCAAAGGTACCGCATAAAAGTGTTCCCGGAGGCTCGACGAAAGACGGAGCCAGTACTCGAGCTGGGGCGAGGAAAGACGGGACTAGAGGGACAAAGAGGGGTAGGGAGGAGGTACATTCCTGTATGCCAGAGGTTTTCAATTACCCTGATGTTCCGATAGGACGAGAGCAGCAGAAAGCCTGATATACGGTTCAATGTTCCAGAAATACTCAAGGTCAAACTAGTTGACGACTGGGAAGCGGTGACGAAAAACAATCAGGTCTTCAATCTCCCCATGCTCCCTTCCTCCTCTCATCATATCTTCCAGCTTGTATCACTCCCACGCAGCCCCACCGTCGCAGAAATTCTAGCAAGTTTTTCGGATCACGTACTCAAGACAAAACCTCAGCAGTAATTTAAGCTTCCCATCGTCCGTCTTCGCGAATGACTGTGGTCACTAGCATCCGTGAACCGGGGCTTGTCCTTCCAACAATTCTCTCAGGCCTTCAATGCTATTTTGACCGTGCCCTTGGCGCCAACCTTCTCTACCGTTTTGAACGGCCCCAATACGCTGAGATCCGGAAACAATATTGGACTGGTCCGAAGGTTGTTGCGGGCCAAGAGAAGGAAATGAGTCAGATATACGGGGCGGAGCATTTGCTGAGGATGCTTGGTACGTCTTTCTCGTTTCGCTCTTGGTGTGGTCAACCTTAACATGCGCAGTGAGTCTTCCCAATATGATAGCCAGCTCCTCTCTAGATGCGGAGTCAGTTCAGTTGGTGCGAGATTATGTTAGCGAGTTGCTTGTGTAGGTGCTATTTCATTCAGCACGGCTTCTTGTCTTACTCCGTTACTCTAGGTATATGGTCAACGAGCAGGAAAAGATATTTCTAACAGAGTACGAGAGTGCAAGCTCCGCATATCAGAGTATTTCGAGATCATAGATCATTCTCTTGCCGTTCTACGCATAATCAAGACCAACATCTGCAAGCGTTCGCTATTTTACATACGGTTACGATACATTTGTAAGTGGTTAATGTCCAACATTTCATCTACGAGCAGTTGCAAGGCTTGTTGCTTGTTTTGCATCCGCAGCTGTCTCCCGGTCCAGTTTGGCAATGGCACTTGAGCCACAAACCAATCAATCAAGGGCATAGAGGATGAGTGTGGTTGAAAATACCTGAGCGGTGTGGGCCTTATTAGGGCAGTCTGCGCAATTGCAGTGGTCCTTTGAGCATGTGCAGCCAGTGCCTGTGGGGCCACAAGAGCTGGACAGAGATTAGGATGACTGGTACTGTGTGATGGAAAGTACTCACGCGCAATTGGTTTGGCAGGTGCACTCTGGTGTAGTCATTGTGTTTTCTAAAGAGGCATTGATTCAGATTTTGGGCGACTAAATATTAACGAAAAGGGGTGACGTATTGTCTCAGACGCCAACGACGTCATGAGGCAATTGTGCATAGTGTAAAATAAACACAAATAAAGTAAAACAACGCGGCCCACCTGTTACTCGATCTGGACACCATCAATGATCTGACCGCAAGTGATCCCGCCTCGAGGCACTTTTCGTCTTCCCATCGTCGCTGGCATGGCATACCAGCAGTCGCCATCTTATCAGGCTCAGCAACAACAGGCTCAAGCCCAGCAAAACGATGTCGTCTCTGGCGATCAATATCGCTACGCCTTGACCAATTTCGTCAGTTCATACGCAAGCTTTCAAACTCCACATCTGATTCCGTCCTTTAGCGAATTGCCCACGAAAAGGTAGAGACGCAAAGATTACAATTAGAAGAACAAGAACGGCAGGTTGCACAATTGCGTGCGCGAATCAAACTCCTCGAAGGAAATCCAGGCCCTTCAACCCGGGGTCAAGGAGGCAATACCGTCGATGATTTCTCAATCAAGGTATTTACCACTTTAATTGTAAGAGGCAACGGGGGTGACTGATTTTACGCTGTATGACCTTAGAACGCCGCATCCCAGCTCGATAAATTGATTAATCGATGGGCCGCAGATGTCGTCCGAGCACCTCCAGCCCCTCTTCAAGAAATCTGTGCTTCTATTCTAAACGATGTTGTCAATGGGTTGGAGGTGACCCAGGTGGAAGCGACGCCGATACAGGTCCAATGTTACCTGCGGCACGCAATAGCTGAAACCATCTCAGAGGGAATTATCAATTGCCTCATCGTTACCAATTCGAGCGAGGCGAACATTCAGCTGACTCGAATCCACGAGCACATATTCGCCCGTGAGTTTAGTCCTTGTGATCACTATGTTTCCTGATTGTGCGTCCTTTCAAGGTGACCCTACTGTTGCTTGTGTTTGGCGCCGCCAGACCTTTTCTGCCGCTGTTGAATCATGTACGCCGGAAATGTCCCTCAGCATTCTATATGAGCAGATACCGGAATTGATGAAGCTCCTTAACGCCAAAATACCAGCTTCGGGCGGCGTATCTATTCCCGACTCTGCATACGCCTTCTCTCGCATGTTGCATGGCTCAGGATCCAGCAGCAGTGATGCATTCTATCGCGCCTTTGTTCCAGAACTAGGAAGTGTGCTGTACCCGCGGCAGATCGAACTTGTCAAACGATGTTTGAAGAGCGAAAGAGGCGAGTTAGATCGAGTTGGAGCCACGATTTTCCCCGGCCTGGTTAAGGTTTCAAGGGGACCTGGTTCAGTTCCGGGGCAACCAGATGAAAACATCCAAGTAAGCCCTCTTACTTCTTTTCCATGAAACTCGATACGAAGATCATTTGAAGACAGTCGTAAGGCGGGCACAGGTTATTTGCGAATGCGCAATGGGAGGTTCTTCTTTGCCATCTATGCCCACACCGCAGCAAATGGGGTCACCTTTCCCGCAGGATAATATGCAGCAAGGATCAGCCTCTCCTTTTTCGCAGGAGACGTCAGGTTTTGCTCAGACCAACATGCAGGGAGTACCACCTCCTCCACAATTTGCTCAAGGTGGGCCTGCCCCGTCTTTTGCTCAGAATGGGATGCAGGGAGGACCCGCCCCGTCATTCTCTCAAAATGGAGTACAAGGAGGAACATACCCGCAAAACGACATGCGGGGAGGAACTGGATCACCATACCTTCCAAATGCCGCCGATAGAGGTACTTCACCCTATCCCCCGAATGGCATGCAAGGGGGAGTATCCTCACCCCCGATGTCAAACAATAATATGCCATTGGGCAATCAGCCAGGCTACTACTGACGATGCTTATACCTGTCACTCTATGTTTCTTACAGTGTGTTCGATGAAGTTTCTAGTTTCTCATAATCTATTCGGGAATGTGGTGATCTAAACAACAAGCAATGAGGCCAAGGTTGCCTGAGTTTGAATGACCTTTGATGAACTGTTAATCACCAGACGCTGTTCTGATGGGAAGCACTTACATCTAGGGCTTGCTGCACCTCTAATCTTCGCCGTGCAGCCTCTAGCCAATCGTGCAACAGTGTTTTTGAGGGGCCCTTTAGCTGATTCAGTTCTCTTGTTGCAGTATCCAGATCCTTCTCATTCAGGTAGTACTCTGCTCTTGCCAAAACACTGAGAACATCATCTCCTTCTACAAGCCCACTCCTCTTGAACCGAAAGCTGGAAAGAGCACGACTAGCAAGGTAAGAGAGAACGCCTGCATTCTCATCGGGTACAAGAGCGACCTGAGATACCTTGGGAGCTACCTCGCTCGCAAACCAGGATGCCAGATCGGCAAATGGCTCCACGCCGATGTCAGGTATATCAGTACCCTCCAAAGTCTCTAGAACCACGGTAACGACGGGATCCTCTCGCGCGGCCGACATGTGTCGAAGAACCCGAAGCTCTTCGCGAAATGGTTTCCGAACGGGTGATGAGATGGCGGAGGAATTCAATGCACGGAGAGCAGACCAGAGAGCGTGAATGCGAATGTTCTCGTCCAGATATGTCGAGTTGTCAAGAGCGATGTTTTCGAGGCGTTTCAGTTGAGCAGATAGTTCGTCCAGTTTGGCGAGACGGCCACCTCGCTCCTCCTCTACGCGAACCTTGATCTCACGAATCCAGCGTCGCTGGAGCTCGATGCCTTGAGCAATAACCTCTTCTTTAAGCCTGCCAAATGTCAGGTTAGAGGAAGCAAAGTAAACGTGATTGAGATGTACCGTTCATTGATGAGCTCAGTCTGAGTCCTGAGTTCGTGATTCAACTTTTCGCGGTACGCCTGAATGAACTTCACCCTCTCCTCCTCAAAGAATTTCCTGAAACTTTCTTCCTGACCATCAAGCTTGTCTTGTGCCTCCATCTCCAACTCGAGGAGTCTTTGAGTGTGTTCCCTAGTTTGCTCGTCGAGCTTTGCCTCGAGAGAAGAACGTTCCTCTTGTTTCGCTTTCTCAATTCTTTCGACGAGGGCGGCAAGATCGCCTTTGGCAGACTCGAGAACGTCTGCGGCTTTCGATGCAGCCTTGGGATTAGATTCAAGATAGGAAGCGAGGTCGTCGATGGTTCCAGCGAGATGCGTAATAATGGGCTCCGATGCACTCAGCGAGGAGATAGCAGATGCAACGAGCGGAAGGGTGACGACGGCAACATCCTCCGACTCCGGCTTTGACTCCGGACCTTTAGTTTTCTCCGCTTTGAGAGGACGAGAAAAGCCAGGAGGGGGTTCGAAACCGAGTGGGAGGGGAGCACTATAAACAGTGCTATCAACTCCACTTGAAGACGGAAATGATGTGGCAGGAGTGATGCCTGTCGGCGAGGGTATAGGCGTTGTGCTGTCCGGGGAGTAAGGTTTGCCTGCAATGGCAAATTCAGCCCTCCGCACAAGTTCGACCATTTCGTCGGCAAGCTGGTCTCCCCGAGATGCTGTGAGGTCCTCAGCCTTGTGGGACAATTTAGTTACCTCGTCACGAATTTCCTCCTTGACATGACTGATGACAGGTTCGACCTTGGCCTTTGTTTCCTTGATGACTTTGAATGTTGCAGCCTTCGCCTCACTAGCCCTCTTCTCCGCCGCGATTTTCGCAGACTCGACAACGTCGTGTGAGCTGGGAGTACGGTTGATTGTATCGGTGATGAAACGCTGGGTTGAAATTACTGCGTTTTTGCCACCTTCGACGACATCATGAACCGTGAGCGTATCCCATCCATGGGTCTCAGCAAACTCCAGCATAGATTGTCCTAGAGGGACGTGGTCGGAGAAGAAGTCATAATAGGTCTGATTATTAAATCCAATAAACGCGCTGCCGACGTAGAAGGTCCCGGTGAGTGCTGTGGTTGTCCAAAACACCCTCCAAAAAATTCCCCTTTTCTTTTTTGGAGATGGCGATGATTCCGTGGCAAGACGCTAAGGTAGAATTAGCAGGAAAATGTGTAAAAAAGAGAGCTAGGCTCACCCGTCGGATAACGCGCACAGCGCCCCGACCAGAAGTCGACGCGACCTGTCTTGAGACAAGGATTGCTCGATACATCTGGTAGCCGTCAGCCTTGGTCCGTGGCGAACCAGGTAGATATTAGGTGAACAGACGACAAAACTGATGCCGACTTTGTCCGGCACGTGAGAGATACGACTTGCATACGTACTGCTTACTGGAACACCCAGACCAGACGCCGGAAACATTGGTTCAGCGCTAGTTCAGCCATGGTCCATATCATTGCCCGAGTCGCATCCACTCTTGTATCTCTTGATCCAATGCCCTTCGCGCCGACACGTTTTGTGGCTTTCACGACTCCCAAACACATACTACTCAGTAACTCAGATGCTACTTGTGAGTACTTTCCTGTCTTGTTTTACCCGCATTACGAAGGGGCTTCAGTCTTGGCTTCAGTCGTATCATAAATTGAACAAATGAAGCGATAACAATTACTATCGTTGCTACCAACTTGACTCACAGAACACGTCGCACTAGGTGATTCTGATACACGACTCAGCCCAACGTAGATTACCCTTCAATCGATTGACCGGAAAATTCCACGATGGAATGGAAGCAGCGAGCTTTTGTTCAGGCCGACTCTCCACAACCGACGCTGGCAAATTCACTGGTGCCGCAGCTAATCGCCGTGAGGGAATTTCCCACTTCGGCGAGGGTGAACCCGAGGAATGGTAAGTTGATGAGATGTGCGTAGAGTTCACAATAGTGAGTGCTGTACAGTGTACACGCTTTAAACGCGCTGGTGCACGCTATTGTAGGGAGATAGAATGGAGCACGTGCCGATAGATTGCAATCAAATCTGGGGGATAGTAAGTCCTGGACCCTGCAGCCCTGCACATCTCAGGCTGTTCCTTACCGCATTTATGTCATCGTTTGTCCCTAGGTGCTCTCCGAATCATCTTCGATAAACAATTATCCAAAACTGTCAATATCGGCCCCCCTCCATTTCATCCCTTGACACTTCTTGACACCCACAATAGGCCAATAGCTTGTTGTTACTCGGTTGCTACTGGTCAAAGTGCCAGTATATAGCCCCCCTCCAATGCTGCGATTCGCCCCCAATCCTCTATGGACGTGTCGTCCCCTCCTAGATACCAGCGATTCTCCACCAGACTTGGTCCGGTACCACTGTCTGGTTCTGAGCTCCCTCCTTACACCCGCCGGAGCAGTCTCATCCAGCCAGTTGCCGCCCGCCGCGACGCCACAGAACACATCTTTCAACTATCGGAAGGCAAGAGCAAACCTTGGATAACCCTCAAGGTCCAAAGCAGCGCCAAGTCTTCCAAGTCGCTACCCACATTCTTTGAGAAGGAAAATATCACTGGCCAGCTAGAACTTTTCGCTGAAAAGGGTGATTCGATACAAAGTATCAGCGCCACCGTGAGATTCATTCTTTATTCTAAATGCCTCGAGACTCACCGGTTCGGATACCCTAGGTTACTGGTCGCATCATCACTGGCGCGAACATAGAGGATTCTTTCGTATTCCTCAACCAGACACTCCCCATCTGGTCAAAGTCCCCCGACAGTCCCAGAGTACCTTCACCCTCAGCGGGAGCGTCAAGCTCCAAGCTTCTCGGGCATTGCGTATGGCCTTTGTCCATCCCCCTCCCAAGGGCTGTCAATGTTCCCACAGGAGCCGGAGAGATACGTGCCTATCGCCTCCCAGAGACTTTCCTGGAGCGTCACACGCAGGTCAGCGTTCAATATGATTTATCAGTGGTAGTTTCAAGAGGCAAGCTCCGCGCCGACAACATGTCAGTTATACCAGGTTTCTCATAATCCATTCCTCGTCATATTGATAATTTTTATAGCATCAAGACCGCCTTCGGTTATGTCCCCAGCACGAGGCCTGATGCTCCCTCACTTCTTCGTCAGCTTGTATATCAAAACGGCCTTCCACTTCCAGGTCCAAGTTCAGACCCAGAAGGTTGGAAGACCCTCCGGACAGTGCCAGTTCGCGGCGTCATGTTCAAGAGCCGAAGAGTCGAAGCGAGATGTACCGTGAGTTTAATTGCTGTAACGAAACGGACGTTTTGCCAAGTAATTTCCAGATGTCGATCGCTCAGCCAACATGTTATACAAGAGGGAGCGTGATACCCTGTTATATGACATTAGAAGGGTCTGAATCACCCGTCCTTGATGTTCTCTCTGCGCCAAGTTCCATCGTCGTATGTTTACGACGTCGAGTTAGGTTTTATAACAAGTCTTCTTCGTCAAGGAGGGACGTTGCCTGGAACGAAACCGTAGAAGACATGGGTACCGCTATTTGGTGGCCCTCCTCTAACGCCAGAAGCGATTCTCTCACTCGGCATCTTGAAGGGGAAATCAGATTGGCGAAGGACCTGAGACCCACATCAGAAATGGGCCATTTCAGTATCTCTGTGAGTCTGCTAGTTGACGACAAGCTTATATTTGTGTTACTGACTCCGCTTGACCAGTACGCTGTTGTCCTATGCCCATTCGAGGCCGCCAATTACACATCAGAGGCTTCCGTTCTCCTTTCGGAACAGGTAGAAATCGCTACCATGTATGCAAAAGGCCCCAAACCCCATGCTTACTCCCCTCCCGCTTATGATCCGATTCCACGACGAAATGACGAGTTTCACGCTTCTCTGGCGCTCAACTCCTTTATCCATATATGAACTCACATCTCTTTTCTTCTGAAATCCCTAACCAATGCTTTCCATGTAACCTATTGCCATCGATGCAGCTTGTCCACGCCTGGGCGCGGTTCAGCACCACTCCTTTACTCATTGTAGCTCTACCCTTTTCCTATCTGTTGGTCCACATTTGTACCTACGTACCCACCCATCATTTGGTCGTTCACTCCTTTATTATACCAACTAATTGTATTTGATACCCTTTTTGTTATGCCAGGTTATTATACCAGGGCTCTATGATTTGATAGGCATATTTCCATTGTGCAATGAAAAAGGAAATATTTCGTTCATCCTGTATCAGCATCCATCATGAGAAAACTTCCCCCTCATCCACCGACATCAGTAAAAAACATTCGAATGTCTCATCCCCCTTGCGAGAAGCTGTTCCATGCGCTCCGACGCCGTGTAAAAGGTCATTGTCGTCATCGGGTACTATCCAAGTGTAGGAATTAGAGCGGCGAGAAGCAACGAAGATGAATGTTGGGTCCTCGGAATCTGAGCCGAAGCGTCGCCACTCCTCCCCGCCCCTCATGACAAGAACAGGTTCAAATTTAAACCAAAGACCCAGTGCAGACCAAAAAAGGGATTCCTTTGCGAGGCTTCTGATTTTATAGGAAAAAATAATTTCCATCACAATACCTGTGCATGGTCGAAGGGAGGAAAGGCTTAAAAGTGTTCGAAGCAGTGGGGCAAGGAGTTCTGGGAAATAGACCTAGATGAATTTAAGTTATCAATAAAACTGGGTTATCCGATATCGACGCCTACGAGATCACTGCAAATAATATGCGTGGGTCCGCCCCGCGAAAAAAATTCTGTTTTGAGTTCGTTTACATGCTCAACATTTCCCCAGGAAAGCGGTCGTATGACCCCCACGCCATTACCATCGGTTACCGAACAGATATTCTGATGGAGTAGCGGGCAGACCTATGCCGAGGTGAAGTCCGTGAACATGGAACGCAGGCAATTTTTTACAGACCTCAGGAAGATCGGTAGCGATGAAAAGATCCCGAGGTTCAAGTGTCTTGATAATACTCGAAGCAACCAACCCAGAACCGGATCCCAGTTCGATCATCGTTACAGGGTGATTCCTCGCTGCGTCCGAAACAAAAGGGGGTTCAAATTTCCAGTCTGAGGGTGGAGAAACATACGCGGACAACGCGTATGCCGCCTCCCTGCAAGCGATGATATCAAAGGTGCGATCCAAAGTGCCCTTTTCGAAGAGTTATCTACCATACTCTTCCAGCGATCCCGTAGAGGCGAATTGCATCCTCTTGAGCTTCTATCCCAAAGACACGCTCGCTATCTGTGCCTTGTCGAACAATATCGTTCAGGATAGAGGGGCGGATGTTAAGATTGTCAGGAAAGTTGGAGTTTTGTACTAGCATGGCGGAGGTTTGGATTTGTGCACTGCCACTGGGCAGGTTGTGAATCTTGTGAAAGTCAAAATCCCCGGCTCTAACGATGGCCGTCAGCCGACCCTCTTGACCAAATATTCTTCCACCCTCATTCGCCCCTCGATGCCCGCCCAGTCAAAACCCGTCCAGAATTTGACACCGTTTGGAGCAGCTTTGGCTGGTGCTCTTGGAGGTTGCTTCAGCACTGCGTGAGTTGTATCTATTTTCTGTCGCCCCAGCTGACCCGAAAGCAGAGTTGTTTATCCCCTAGATGTGTACGTCTGACGTTTAAATGCTTCAACGTAAAGGTTTTGACCATACTTGAAGTGCCAAAACAAGGATACAAGCTTTACCTGCCGACTCGAAAGGCAAGGGGAAGAACCTATCGATGGTGTCCGTGATATTACGGATATTCCATAAAGAGGGTATCATGGGGCTGTATCGAGGTTTTGGCGCGACGATGCTCAACACATTCTCAATGCGTATGTCGGCCTTGATTTGTTGAATTTTACGCTTATCAACTCCGCCCTCAGAATATGCTTATTTCTTTTTCTACTCCTTCGTCAGGACTTCTTACATCAAACGTTTGACCTCAAAGCTAGCTCCAGGATCCAAGTTACCTCCTCTCTCGACAGCAGCTGAGCTGCTTCTGGGTGCTATTGCTGGAGCGCTTGCTCAAATATTCACTATCCCTGTCTCTGTTATTGCGACACGACAACAAATTGGCCGATCCGATAAGCCGGAGGGCGATTCGACGGAGCCAACAGATGATTCTTTTTTGAGTGTAGCTCGGGAGATCATCAGGGAGGAGGGTGTTACCGGCTTGTGGCTTGGAATCAAACCTGGACTGGTGCTGACGGTGAACCCTGCGATTACATACGGGATGTTCGAGCGAATAAAAAGTTTGGTGCTTCGTGCACGGCCCGGCGGGAATGGAAAAATGTCCCCTTGGTTGTCTTTCTTCGTCGGTGCCTTCAGCAAAACTCTAGCTACCATTGTGAGTTGATTTTTGTGACCACCGTAATTTTCACTCAGAACTCGCCGAATTGTAGGTTACGTATCCTTACATTATGGCAAAAGTTCGGATTCAAGCCCGTACAGCTGCTGGGGACGAGGGGCAAAATCCAGGTAGCTATCACCGTGAGCACTCCAAGAATGCTGGTGCCCTTGATATTTTGGCTCGTGTTTGGAAACGTGAGGGCTTCGTTGGGTGGTACCAGGTATGTTAAAGCACAGTTATAGGGGCGTCGGCGACTTATCTATCTTCGAAATCAGGGAATGCAAGCCCAAATTATAAAAGCCGTTCTTTCGCAGGCGTTGTTGTTCATGTCGAAGGAACAATTCGAACATTGGGCACTTGCGATCATGATCTTTGCGACCCGGTTCTCGATTGCGCGGTGAGATTAGAGAGCTTGACATCCTATTTATACGTAAAATAGATATGGAGGAGAGTCAAATTTGTACTCGTTATGAATTGATGGCGAATGCGTGACAATGTTTCCCTAGCTCAATCATGTCCACAAGTCCTGCAACTCCCAGAGGCAAGACCACCTTCAACCCGACGACGCCAGCAACCTCGCGCGTTGCAGGGGCGGGGATTGTTCAAGCGTCGCCACATTACACAACGACAAGACGACACTCCCTATATGGCGTAGAGGATAGAGTTGTCATCGACCCTGGTTCTTTAATTTGGAAAGTAGGATTTAGTGGGGAAGGTAAACCTCGCAGTGTTTTCCATCCTGGAGGAGTGAACGGTTTTCCTTTATGGAACCTCGGACGCGCCGCGGATCCTGTCGAGAGAGCGGAGGAGGACAGGATGCTGGAGATTCGGCTTCAAACTTCCCTTCGATTTGTTTTTCACGAGTGCGTTTTTCCCGTCTCCTACATTTTAGTTGCTGATATCCTCCATGAAGCTCGCTACTCACAGACCCAAAAGCACGGAAGGTGATTCTGGTAGAACACCCATTGCTGCCTTTGTACATCAAGGATATCATCGCTCGACTGCTCTTTGAGAACCAGGTACGAAAGACTTTTGAAGATCGATATTTCTAGCCGATAAGTCAGTCAGGTTCCGTCCGTATCTTTCGCGTCAAGTCATCTTCTGTCTCTCCTTGCTATAGGACGAATAACAGGTTTAGTGCTTGACTGTGGCCATCTCGAGTCTGTCGCTCTACCCGTGCGTTTTTGTACTCTCTGCACCGTTTCTCAGCCTAAATCGACAAAGCATAGATATTTGCTGCAAGGCCTCTATTTCCCCAGCTGCGGACAACCCCCCTTGCCGGCTCCCGTCTGACTTCACATCTTCGTGCTCTTCTTCTCATGTTTGGAACTTATCTCCCCCCGCCTACATCTTTGAGCGCTGCTGTCAACATTCCCGCGGCAAACCGTTCAACCCGCGTTCCGCAGGATGTCCTCACGGATAAGGTGGTAGAGGAAATAAAAACGCGCTGCTGCTTTGTTGGTGATACCTTAAAGGGCGCTGATGAAACTTTGGGAAGGGAAACACCCTCAGAGGATTGCGGATCCGAGATGGATGCGCCAATTAGCGACGCAGCTCACTCAGAGTCCGACTTCTCCCATTCAGGCTTCGACAGCGTTGCCTCATCTCATCAAGATTCCTCCGAATTTTCCATTGTACCTTCTTCTCATACACGTCCAATGAATAAATCTCGTGGAGAGAGCCACCTACAGGCGCTTGCTGCAATGTACAAAAGACATTCGACTGCGACTGACCTCCAGATGCGGGTGGTACCTCCCCCCTCTCAACAAACTGGCACGGGTCGTGGAACGTTGATTATTCCCGGTTGGGTACGTGAACGCGCGGCTGAAGTCCTTTTTGAAGGTGGCGACGTGGACGAAGGTAGTCTGGCGGAAACGATATTGAACGCGCTGCTTAAGGCATGTCACATCATACAACTTCAACGTCAAGTAACACTTTTATTCTTGCAGGTTCCTGTTGATCTTCGAAAGACGTTGGCCTCGTCAATACTTGTCACAGGAGGAACGGCTATGCTACCCGGTTTCATACCCCGCCTTCATGCTGAACTTCTTCGTTCTATCGCACCGCCTTTGGCGCAGACGCGGGAAACTTACAGGCATAACAGACCTGCCCCACCACAGTACGATAAATACGCATCTCTGCGACCTCTTGTCCCGTATTTTGCGATTTTGAATAACCCATCTCCGCCGCCTCCCACTTCAGATAGAGCCAGTGCTAATGCTGGGAAAGCGCCTGCATTTTCACCGTCAACCCTGGCGTGGGTTGGAGGGTCATTGGCTGGGTCGCTTAAAACAGGAGGAGTGGAGGTTCCCCGTGAGAAATGGGACGAAAATGATGTCAATCGCAATGATGAGGATAGCATGGACGTCTCAATGGAAAGCCCCCCGAGGGCCAAAAGTATTCTCCCGGATTGGACGAGAGGGGCGTTACCGCCAGGGGCTCCTATGGCAAACCCTTCCAAGTCGGCTCAAGCTGCATGACGCTATCCTGACTTGAATCTGACGTTGTCAATGTTGGCATATGCCATAATGTATACATAGTCCTGAATGAATTTTAATTGATAAAGTAGGAGAACGAAGCTGGGTACACTACGACCCAGAATAAAAGGTGGACAATCAAAAGTTAAGTGTCAATGTATGGAAGAGGTCGAAAACAAAAACATTGATCAATAAGGACGGTGATGATTCTCGGTGGGATTAAGGACCGTCAAGGATGCGAAGCGTCAGTTTGCTCCCATCAATGAAGGTAGTAACTAGATCCCACTCCGCCTCAGATTTAATCATTTCCATGTGCGCCTCGTTGGCAGCGCAAGAAACTGAAGGCGAACGCGTGTGCTGACCGGTCGAACTCTTGGGAAGCATGCAAGCAACTACGAAGGATTGGGAAAGAGGAACGCCTTCTTGGCCAACGAATTTGTTGTAAAGGCGTTGCCTAAGGTCCGTTAAAGAGATATCGCGGGGAACGCGAAGCATGATAATCGAGTTGTTATGAGCGGCTTTGATTGACAGAATTGGCGAGTAAGATGAAGATACAGAAGACGCGGTCGTGATATCTGTTGCTGCAGTGGAAACGGAAGTATCTGTTGTCGCAGTGGAAATGGAGAAATCCGTCGTCGCAGTGCAGATTGAAAGTGTGTCCGAGAATGTCGAAGCTGTGGGTGAAGCGGGTTCAGGAACGTCTGTTGCCTCTGGCAAGCTGTCGTTGTTAAAGTGCCCTTGTGGTGTCTCTGGCCGACTATCGACATGATCCGAAATGTACGAGGTTGGACGGGGGAATTCATCTGGGAGTACGAGTCAGATGAATCAGCAAATCTAATAGAAAAAGTGCCTACCGAGATTAGCAGAGGTACTGTCCTCTTCGTCGATCTCCGACCACATCTCGAAATCCGACAAGGAAACGGGCTCGGAAATTCGAGGCCTGGATTTAACAAAGGGTTGAGCTACGTTGGGGCGTGGCGTTGTTGGTGTGAGGGGAATGACGGCGTTCGCTGAGTCTGTTGTCATAAACGTCGCAATACTGGCCATCGATGCTCGGTAAGAAGGTTCTGTGGTCAACCCCAGGCCTTCCAAATATGTCGCATTTGAGCTTGTTGTTTGCCACGACTCGCGAATCCTGGAATCTAAGAAATTTTGTCAGAGTTTTGACCAGAAAAGAGCAGGTAAGAAAAATACTCACCAGCTGACGCAGTTTCATCAGTGGGGCTATTTCCTGCACTTCCCAAAAAGTCGGGGACGTTGGGAGGGGAGATAAAAATAGAGCATTGCCGATTTGACGGACGGTCACCGGGGGAAGTTTTCGGTCTGCGGAGATAGGGAGCCTTGCAGTCTTCAGGGCGCCATTTCTCAAGGTCCTCTTGTTCCTCACGAAGAGGTTCCAGCATAGGGCATACAGAAAAGGCGGTATCTGGGGCCTGAATAGGATTATGGCCGAAGACAAAGGGTGCTTCATCTGCGATCGCGGGTGTGCTTGAAACCGCAGAACTACCTGAACTTATGTCAGACTGTGAAGACGACGAATCTGAGGAGTTAGACAGTGCGCGGCGTCTTGGGGCGACTGAAGCGGAGGCATCGGTGCTCTCCGTACTCGATCTTCTAGAATTGTGACCAGGTTCTTCCGTTGTCTCTGACGCCACGGCTGAGAGAGGCCGCTCCTTCTCCTTTAATTTTCGCGATGATTTCTTCCCGGGAGAGGATGATAGCGAGCGAGCAGATGTATCGGCGGATGCTTTGTCTGGGTTTGAAGAGGAAAAATACATAGAGAAAACATTGCCCGTAACAGGGCTGCGAGGGCTTCCGGCCTTCCTGTGGCGTTCACCGAGGTCGTAGTCTCGCCTCCAAAAGCCAAAGAAATCAGTCACTATGCGACTGGAACGAATTTCTTTGATAAGTGCTGGCATGTCATCTCGGAACAGGGCTTCGATCAGAGCTTCAAATTCCCTTTGTCTTTGTTCGACGGTGGCTAGACTGGCTCGGAAGAGGGTGCCTTTTTTGGTGAGGAAGGGGATGTGTTGATGGATGTCGCGAGCAACAGAGTTCGGGTCCGGCCCCGGAGGTAGAGACTCCCAAGATGAGGCCATGTCCTGCTTGTACATTCCATTGAAGCTCTTGACGCCTTTGCCTTGCAGGAGACGCTGGCGTTTCTCCCTGGCAGCACGCTTATACTCCGATTCAAGGGCATCTTGGAGCCACAAGCAGTCCTCCCATTTGCGCCAAACGTCGTACTCTGAGAATGAGCTTCTCGAAGAGACCGAGGCCCGGTCCCCGAGGGACAGAGAGCATATGCGCAGGCCATGGCTAAAGGTACCACCTTACAAAGATGATCAGCAGCAACGGGGGTGCGAGGGATTTATTGACGCATACCTTGCTTGGTGGGAGTGAGAAACTCTACGGAAAAGCGAGAAGGTGCAGCGCGAAAGACTGCTCGTTTATAGTTCTGTTTAACTCAATTTAAAAAGATGCAGATATGTTTTTGAGACAATTCGCTCACGTCGGTGTTCATTGGCTCGTCGGCCTGACAAGCGCCGTTCTTTTAATCGCAAATTAGCGGCTCATCTTGAAATTTTAAGCCAGTTACTCACGACATCAAAGGACATCATCATGGTGGGCAGATGTAACGGGCGTTAGGGGTTTATCTGGGTGAGATGAGTATGGTACACCGGATCGGAGAAATGTTTGGCTTACGACTCTGTGCGCTGTGGAGTGAAGGACGGAAGTGGAGTGGAAGAGTGGTGAAGGTGTTGAAGAAAAAGGCTGGGGAAGGCTAAGGAAGATTGGATTCCGTGGAGACATTTTGGTTCTACACTCTTATTGTCTTGTGGGTGCAGTCGAACGGGACAGAGATTAGATTCTGGCGTGAACCAGCTCATTGTCAAGATCTTGCCCGATATGGCTGATCCCGCCCTTGCTTATTGTCTTTGCACCGGGCAACCACCCGAGCTCCGCATGAATCCACAGTAGCTCAGCTATTTCACGAGCTGATGCCTGGTGATGCGCCATTTTATTATTGTCAACGTATTGGTAGCGTATTGTTAGAGCAACGACTGCCATGGCACGCCATCATATTATTACAAGCTAATTGTGAAGGCGTTAGTGCTCGTAACATGACTCATTGAACAATGCTCTACTGTTGCGTCCCATCATCATAAGGAACTCCACCCGTGATTGGGATAATATTTGATTTTCGCCATCATATTTAAGATGTGCCCCGTATGTGTGCACCGTCATTCAAGCTGTATCTCGTTGGGATGCGTCGTCCATGCCGAAAACGCGCAGACCCTCTTCGGAGATGTGGGGTTCCGTTAAGCATTGTTGTCGAGAACACTGGTTTCTGAAGCTTATTGTAATCACTGCCGTTGTTGGAAAAGGTTAACACCATTCTTCCTGAAGGACGCTGGTGAACAATCGTGAGACGTAGTTATTTCCTCTTGACGAGGCAGGAGACGGTGAGAAAGCTGGCATAGAGTTTACAAGAGGGGTTTATCCACTTTAAGCCCTTCATGGCGATTCTTGTGCTATCCAATTCCACGTCGACTTTTGTTGCCAAGCTCCGTTCTCCATTGTTATGAGAACTGGAAATGAAATGAAGGCCGATATCCCCCTCCAACGCACTCGGGTTGCCGGCCCTCTTTTGGGAGGGTGGAGGCGGCTCACTTTGAGGGCTACCCAAAACTACATCCTGGTCCAGCTCGAAAATGAAGCGAACGGGTGGCAGTGACGTAATTTGTTTTTGCTATGATGTGATTGTTCACGTGTCCTTATCTAATCTTGAATCAATGGAGTTTCCGCCGATCAACGAACGCTTTGAGAACCCGAACACCTGGCTTTCGTCAGGCAAGCCGCCGCCTGGATATCGTCCAGCCATCGTCAGCTGAAAGCCGCACTCCTCGAGGCCAAAATATCATTCAAAAGGTCCCCAGCCAGCACCACATTTTCCCTATCTATCATGGCACAGTTATCCAGCATGCGACAAACGCGGTCGAGGGCGAGGGACGTTAAGCGTGAAGACGAAGTGGATCCTACTCTGAGCATTATGCAGGGGGCAGGTATGCTAACATCGGATGACAGCGCTTGGGAAGATGAAGACGATTGGACGACGACGCGGTCGAGAAATACCACACCCTTGCGACAGAATCGAAATGGGACGCCTCGTAAACGCCGAACGAGACCAGGAAGTAGCCCTCGAAAGCAACAATCAGCGACACCAGTTTCTAAACCTCCAACAGATGAAGGGAGTGTTGCAACGAGGGAGCAAATTACGAATTCTAAGCCTTCAACGGATGGTGCTGCGATTAAGGAGCAGATTGCGAAGAGCGCGTTAGAGGGAGCGATGTTTACTGGCCGATATTTGCTCGATGTCATTGGAACCGCCCTCTACCTCATGCGCAAACCCCTTTCCGTCCTTCTCGGCCTCTTTCTGCTCTCTCTCATAGTAGTCCAGGCGTGGACAACAATACAAGGTGCATTCGCGCCTCTTTGCATTCTTCCCGGTGTTTCAAGGACGGCAATCTGCCGGCGTAACCGTGTTGCGGTTTCTGACCAACAAGCACCACGGTGGGCTGATTATTCAAGGCTTGTGGACGTTCAAAGTAGAACGTTTGGGCAATTACTCGAAGAATCTCTTGGTGGATCAACCTTATCACTGGAGATAAAACAGGCGGAGATGGCGACTACAGACTTGGTAACTCTTGTTCGCGTGAGCAATCTCAAGTCGAGAGATATGTTGGCAGAGTCCCTAGTGGAATTTGTAGACGATGCAAAGAAAACCGGGAGGGGTTTACAAAAGCTCACCTCCAAGATTGGCGGGGCAGTTGACAAGTAAGCGCAGATAGTTTATGTATGTCTGCCAGTCTCTGATCGAAATTCCATATAGTGTGATGGCAGTGAATGATTATGCATTGCATGCAATCGAGGAAGCCCAAGCAAAGGCGCCATCTCGATTCTCTCTGAAATCACTTTCTCCCTGGACTTCTGCTAGACCATCCACAAAACAGGTTGTGACCGAAACGTTCGGTCAAGCTATGAATGTCCTTTCGAGCAATATGGAACGCCTGATCTTGGAAGCAGAGACTAGTCTCCTTAATTTGAACTCGCTTGAAGAACGCCTTACAACGCTTCATGAAATGGTTACCAGGGAAGACTCTTCCTTATCCACAGCGAAGGAGGAACTTCTCGCGGAACTATGGACAAAATTAGGGGGAAATAGGGGGACGCTGCGAGGTTTCGAGAAGCATTTGATCCTCTTGAAGGATCTAAACGGATATCGGAAACAGGCACTTGTCCATGTTGTGGCGGCATTGCAGACACTGGAGTCAATGAGCGAAGATATGGAGGATCTGAGAGAACGGGTGGCAGCTCCCGAACTCGTGGGCTCGCAGATCCCGGTGGAGGTCCACATGAGAAGTATTAAGAGTGGACTGGAAAGGTTGCGAGAGGGAAGGATCAGGGCGAAACATTTGAGCGAGGAAGCTATGTACCGAGTATTGGGGGGCGAAAAGCCGGAAGATTGATGAGGGAATATAGTTTTGGATTTGGACGCCTGTAATTTGTATTTATCAGAGGTGGCGAGTCCTGTACACCAGCCTAGTTTAGCTGATGTTTTGATCTGACTCTCTTTGCCTTAGAAGCTCATCCAGGAGAGCTGCCACTTCTTTCTTTGTCTTTTCGCTCTCTTCCTTGACAACTTTGAGCTCTGCATCGCGTCTATGCGCGATTTGAGCTTCGTCAGAAAGTAGAAGAAGAAGCTTCATCGAATGGGTAATGGAAAGAAGAGAGTTCGCGGCCCGAACCTTGACGAAAGTGATCAACGGAGTCGGGTAAAAGCATAATTTGCAGGGTGAATTACCATAGATTCGGCCCTTGATTGTGCTTGGAAGGACTCTTGAGCAACGCAAAACTTGTCTTTGTCTCCAATCTTAAAATGTGTGCCACGATTAATTTTGCAGGTGCAGCGGAATATAACACACCGATGCCAGACCGACGAGATCCACCATACCATCCACGAGAGTTTCTATCTCTACATCGACCTTTTTATTCCATTCTTCTTCGATGGCATTCAAGTATTCGGCAGAGTTTTGATCAACGACTGCCTGAGCTGTTCCCCGCTGTAAGAGATTTGCCGTGGGAAGGGCAGAGGGACGCGAAACATCCGTCTGGGGGACAGAGTCGGACATGGTCAAATGGTAAAGTCGAATGTCACGCGCTTCGCGAGACATAACGCAGTGTGACATGTCACGTGTACGTAATATAAAACATGTCGCGCTCGTTCCACTGCTCTTTAACTCAAACTCCAATCATCTTCTACAAATATGACCGACAACCAAAGTAGCAAAGGTTACTCTTACACCGGTAGTGGTACCAACGACCAAGTATGTTCTCGGCGTTCTTTACGACTTGTCGTGTACTCAAAACGCATATGAAAGGGTAACCACTATTGCAGTCGTCAGGCAGACGACGGAGGGCGTGGATATCATTATTCTAACACGTACGTTTCTCGTTGAGGTTATTATATGTCTCACTTAAGTTGTTCGTCCAGCGACGGAAGCTACTACTATCAGAATACCAACAGCTCCACGTACTATAATACCGGAACTGGGTATGCAAAGTACACGCCCCCTGGTCAAGGATCAAGCTCGGGTAATAAATAAGCGTCAGTAGATGAGATGGGGTAATCTCGATTGTGTTTTATCGATTGCGACGAATCGCAGCGAATGGCTATATCTGGGGTGATCTGCTGCGTTCTGGCATGAGGCGTCGTAGTCTTTAAGATAGCAAACGAGATCAGGCACAGCCACGTGAGATTGGTAAGAATTAAGGCTCCGCTTGGAACCTTTCAGTTGAACCTGGTTGGATCTGTTTCTGTTCCTACAAGATCCGCCGTCATCGGGAGATACATATACTCAGATTCAAAAAGAGACCTTGTTCTGATCTCTACGCCGATCCAACAAGGACTGACTACGACCTGGAAACTGCTACCCTCGTCTCCCCTGCACTTGTCATGTCAGCACAATATGCTGCTGTTCAAAACTCTAGATTTCCACAAAATGCCAATGCAGATTTCCGTCTCCCTTCTATTAGGGATCTTGACTTGAGCCATGGTCGCGCCGTAGTCCAAGGTTCCGCACCCACTGACGTTGTTTCCACTCCTCAGGACCATCCTACTCGTTATTCCCACCAATGGTCTCGTCAATCCCACTCCGTCCCTCACCAACAACACACTCCTCCTTTGTCAGCGGGCCACGAGGCTTCTGTTCCCAAGGTCGAATATTCTTCCAAGCACCCTCCTGCATCCTACCTTCAACCTGGAGTTCCTCTCCAACCTCAAGTCAATTCCATTCCAAATTCTTTAACTATGGGCCCATCCTCGCGCAATGAAGAGCCTCCACGATCGCCCGGTCAATCAAAACGTACGCGAACAAGTTCAGCGAGCATTCATGTGCTCCGTGACGCTCGTCCTTCTCACGTAAGTATCACCTTGCTGCTGCCTGCTCTCGAGATGCATGCCGTGACACTCTATTTTTCTATCACAGAATTCGTACACATCACAGTATGCTTCTTACCCACCCTCACAGCCACCCCCTACCAGCCCTTATCATCACATTACCCAAACCTTGCCGTCTTCTCATCCCCCGCCCGCTCCTCCCCATGATCAAATTCATAACCATCAACCTCCGCATCCTGGTTATGCCTATCAGCAACAATATATCCATTCCCGCCCGCCCTCTTTACAACACCCTAATCATCAGCCACAACCCGCCCCTGCGAATCCTTACCCATCCCCTGGTCCTCCACCCTCTGCCCCGCCACCCCAAGGTCCATGGGGCCAAACACACCACCACCAACCTCAGCCATCCCAGCATCAGGCTCCTCAGCCTTCCCAACATCACCCTCCCCACCATCACCAACACCATCCATTACCTCCCCCCCAACCTCCTCCTCAGCCGCAGCAGCAACAGCACAATTCCCACATCCACCCTCACCAACCTCCACCGTCTCATTCACACGCGGTCTCTCATCATCATCAACCGCAACCACCCCAGGTAATGACTCCGCAACCACAGCTTCACGCGCAACAGCAGGCCCAGCAGCAGCACCAACAGCATCAACAGCACCAGCAGCAGCATCTCATTCAACACCAAACGCAACCTCCTTTTACAAGAACAACCGCAATCGTTCCGACCAATATTGAGGCGCGTCCATCCTACAGTGCTGTCGAAATGGAACGAGTCCCATCAGCAAGAAATGACACTCTTTCTGCAGTAAGTGGGTTTACGATCGTTGGATGATTGGGCTTATGCACCTCTCAGATCGCGAAGCATTGTAGTGCCTTGTATTCATTCGCAAACCGATATGGTATGCACCGTTTTCCCAGATCAATTATTATGTCTAATTTGCGGATTAAGCCCAAGTCCAATCCAATATGCCTCATGCGCAGCCGCCTCAAGATGAGTTGGCTGAGATGTCCCAACGAGCGATTACCGTCGTTAGACTGCTGGAAGAATACCGTCGCATGAATTTGCCTGAAGCTGAGAGGGCTAAGCTCCTCAATGACCCTGGTCGCGTCTCTCCTGACGATTCCCGACCTCCAAAACGCCCTTGGGAGGATATGTCACAAGACGGTGTTACTCCTCTTGCAGAGGCCTCTGGGTTTCCAGATGTGAGTTCTGCTGCTGAAAAGTTTGAATAAATGCTCACTGCTAGCAGCATGCGCCGGGTGCCAGCGACAAAGTTCAAACAACAGCGGAACAAGACATGGAAATTATCCGCACGAAACGCGCAACCAGTGCCGCTGGCGCCAATAGTTCTGCGGGACAGCCCAAAAGCAAATATCGGAAGAGGAGTGTGAGTTTTCTGGCTAAAAACCTTTCTTTCTTTCAACTGATCCTGGTTTGTCTTCCGCGTTTTGGTCTGGTCAGCGGGCTACTCCTCCTGGAAAATGTCATTCCTGCAATATTAGAGAAACACCTGAATGGAGGCGAGGCCCAGATGGGGCAAGGACGTTGTGTAACGCATGTGGCTTGCGTATGTTCTCTTATACCTTCACTTATAACGACGTTGTGCTCACCATCCACAGATTATGCCAAATTGATGCGGAAACGGGACAAGGCCAACGGAAATGGCGATTTACCCCGTATCGATCTAGAGACCCTGCGCGCTTCAGCTCGAGCCGCTGACGTCTCTGAGAAGACTCATTCCCGGAAGGCGGTGTCCCGATCCAATCAATCCATCGAGCCTGCATCACCCATGGAGACGGGACAACCTCCCCAACATCATCAAGGTTCCTTCCAACTGGTCTCGATGCTTCCACAAGAGTCTGCCGTATCTTCAGAGTCCACCCACGCACCGACCCAGCCCGCCCACCAAAACACTGCTCCTCCACCCGGATCCCTCACCGTGCCACCCCCTCCTTGGGCCACCTCGGTAGCCGCAACTTCGGGACGCGGCTACCCACCTGAACATTTACAACATCAATCTTTCATGAGGTCTTCGCAACACCCATCCTCAACCGCCCACACTTCGCCACGTTAATATTGAGCTTATAGTCCTTCTAGTTTCTCCTAGTGATTCTGCTAATTCCTCTAACACAAGCATACGCTCCCATCTTTTAAACCGTGTTGTTTCGTTCTTTGCGTAACGCTTGCAGACTTTCTATGATAGTTTTTGCTACTTTACTTCATAGTATCGAACTTTTGTGTAATCTCATCGACAATACCAATCTGGCTTATCGTGATCTCATTGATCGTTATCGGAGATAGGCGATCGCACTGGATCGCATCGCGCAGTATGATGTCATGACCCTTCTGAATTACGTTCTCGAGATAATGATCAGATCCGCACAAAGTCCTCCATCTCGTCTTCGATGTACATCGCTCAATCATTGTAACCTCTGACATTCGCAGACCCGTTTACCTCCTTTGTCTGAACTTCAACACCTTGCTGTTTCCAAATCTCCAACTGCCTATCCTTTGCTTGCTTTCCAGTCGTCAATTCATATTCCTTGACAGACGTGGGCTTTTCGCCATGAGGCGTTGCACGAAGAGCGTGTCGTGTAGCTGGCCAGAAATCGAACGTGGCTGAATGCGTGACGATCTATGTGACGAGCTGAAAAAAACGTCATCCATGAATGATGACTGGACAACACGTACCCTGTTATCCCAAAACGCAATCGAGTTTGGACGCCATTTGAAGCGAACCTGGTGATCGGGATTTTCACTGATTTGGCGGAAGAGAAACGCCAATATCGCGTCCGACTCGGCTTTCGGAACGCCAACAATCCTTCTCGTAAATCCTAAGAATGAAATTAAATGATCGAAAGCGATGATAGCAACCGACTGCTAACCTGGGTTGACGTATACACTCTTCCATTGCGTAGCGGGGTGCACACGGACAAGGGGGTGGGTTGTTTCGATTTCCTGACGGCGTACAGGAAGTCCAGCCGCCCGATTACCGTCGGCCTGGGCTACGGCGCTGTGTACCGCCGTCAAACCCTCGAGATACGTCTGCAAACCCGGGCTTAAGGATGAATAAAGCGCGTATCTGAAATCGTTCGCGTCAGACGAGACGGCCCTGACAATGATTTTCCCCTTACCCGGAGCTCCATAGCGTGTCACCACCGACCTCAGGGCCAGTAATGACTTTAAGTGAGGTTATACTTGGGGGTTGAAGTTCGTACGAAACCTGATAACGTAACATATCTGAGAAAAAGAACTATACATGAAATCAGACCCTACATCTGAGTGCCAGAGCTCAAGTTTCGAAAAAGCGGACGGGTCTGGTCGACGAGAGGCATCATTATACACAACTAAAAAAAAGGATTGAATATTACCGCCTAGCGACGAAATAATCGACCCACCGTGAACTTCTTCCAAGCCATTCCTTGGTATCGGAGTTGTTGCATGCTTGTGGAGTGGCCCGAAATAACGAGCAAGGTCCAATTGTTGGTGTATATCGATCTCCTGGTCGCGGAAGACTTTCCCAATAGATAAATCTCCTTGTCTTTGTTCATGTGAATAGAAAACCCACAGACAACTCCCCGCTCAGCCACAAGCAATGCTCTACAATATAAATCAGGTCGCCCACAAGCATGGCGGAAGAATAACCTACAGCTCGTCTTTTTGGACATCAGTAAGTTGTCGAAGGTCTACGCCTTCAATTTCAGTGCCTATTGCTGGAGTCAAGTGGTCGATATTCTTCGCTGCACCGTAAAGGCTCCGTTTCGAGGGGTCGGCGAATAACCCACGCTCGGTAACTTCGACGTCGGTCAAAGGTTCCCATGAGATATTAGGGGAAAATGGCTGAGGTAAATTAGCGTCAGTAAAAAAGGTAACTTGAGTCAGGCAACCTCACTTTGAATTCCGCATATTGATAAGTTTCATTCCCGTCATCGTCGCCTGGAGGCGAATAGAAGGGATTGAACAGCTTGTCAGCTACCTTTGCTTTCAGATCATCAGTGGTTGGGGCAATTTGTTTAGGGGTCGCAGCGGCTGCCATGACGCGAAGGTAACTGGAACGTGGAGATGAGGCGTTTGCCTGTATCCAAATCTGCTTTATAACGAAGGTAATTCGAAATACGACGTCACCTTGCCCATGGCGCCATTCCGAAGCAGCTCACGGGAAGTAGCGCCACTCACACGCAAAAAATAGATATCAATCTTGCGTCAAGCCTGTAGTTTTCGAAGACACAATGAGCTTGAAAAAGTTGTGCAAAGTACCCCCAGCTTTTTCAAAAATTTAAGGCGCCACATGTCAATGATCACTAGTTTAACTTACTATCGAAAAGTTGTGCTCACTAACAACAACAAATGTGCTCAGATATACTTCTCCTAGTTGTTCAATCCCATCAAAGGAGGTATCACGTTCCAGATGGGGGTACAGTGGTTGGGGGAGCAAATCTAGCAGGCAAAATACGCTCGCGCGAAGACCATCTGCTTCAGCAGGGCAGGGACGAGATTATGCTGTTCCGAAGTCTGAATGTATGATGTGATCCGGACGCCTTGAGGGCGGTGTAGTGTGAGTAAGCTCCTTTAAATAGATTGATCAACGTACCATTGACCTCGCTTTCCGTATTTCTATCGTGTGTAAAGTGGCATGATCATGGCTTTCTTTGGCGATACCAGCCTGCGAAGAAAACCACAGCGTAGCGTCCGTCATGAATGCAAATGACGGACCTAATGCGGGCTTTCGTCCGCTCCACGGTGCAGTACCCATGGGGTCGATACTCGTTGTGCTGTTGATAACCTTCGTCATTGCCGGTTAATTTGATTTTTTCATATATCACAAAAAGGAGAATCTACCAATACCGTGATGCCACAGCTTTGAGAAAGGGTACGAAGATTGCACATGAACTCAGTCATCATAGCATGACCTTGTGATGATCCCGCGCTAAGCAGAGGACTGAGGAGGGACGTCACTGTATCAATGACGATGTAGCGAAGCTGAGTTGACAAAAATATCCTGTCAATGTCCGGTATAAAAAACAGTAGTGATGAATTTTACATTGCCAAGTTGGTTCAACTCCTCGAGTATTCCCCGGGCAACCTCAAGTTCGAATGCCAGTGAAACTTGTAGTCGCTCAAGAGCCGCCAAAGGTGCCTGCGTAAGGAAGTAGCGTAAAACCAAGCTAGATCGCCTACAAAACAAAAATGGCTGAAACCTCTGCGGCATACGACTTGAGTACCTGGATAGCCCTCTTTGGTGAGAAGTCTCCTGTCGTATCGATCCACGCGGCAGTGGCATTGGGGTGCCAGGTCAGCTGGTGGAGGATAACGTTCAAAGCAAAAGCCTATAAACGAGAAGGCGTTGTTGGCGAGAGTAGTGAAGTGTTATACAATTTCAACAAAATGCACCGTTTTTCCAGACCCTCTGTCTCCTGATATTTCAATAACAATGCGACCACCTAGACCAAGAAGGTTTGCATCAAGAAGAGGGTCTCCTGTGGACAAATCAAAATCCTGCCCGCGGGCTAGATTATCCATGAGAAGTAGGTCATTCGCGGGAACGGCAGCAGCAGAAGCGAGTTCTTCAACCCGTGAGATAAGTTCCGCGACGTCCTGCAATGAGAGTGTTTTTGGTGGCAAAGCTGTGAAAATATCAAATGCTGGCGTAAAGAGGACATCCGCATCTGTACGAAATCCGGAGTTTTCCAAATGCGCGACAACATCTATGGGTATGGAGGGAACGAAAGATGTTAGGCGCATTCTGAAGTTGGTATTCGGAAGACGGGCTTCATGCACGCACATGTGACTTCACACTGATCACGGAAGCGATGACATCAAATTTATAAATCAACGCAGTAGAGGCTTAGAGCGCACTACTTTACCATTGACTTACCACTTTCTCCGCAGTCAAACTTTTCCCCGGTGGAAAATGGTTTTTGTAACGAAGCAAACTGTAAGAATTTCCCCTATATCCCTGAGGGGGGAGAGTTGTAGATTTTCTCCCGGGGCTCGGACTTATCGATATGAATTTCTTCGCGCTTCTTTCGCTATCACACGCTGAAGGCAGACCTTCATGTTTTACAACGAAGCACTTCGATGTTCGCTTCTCAAAGCCTCCATCGGACAGGGACGACGCGCAAAATCGGGAGGCGAAAGTCTCAAGCAAATATAAGGGCAAGGGCATGCAACAATATCAACGTCGAGCTATGGTGCCTTCAATGCACTTGTCCATTTTGTTTTTGTTTTTTCTTCGCATTACCTCAGGACTTGATGTTTCAATCCCAACTTCCCCGTTTCCTAGAGCCCCGAAGATATCACCATCCTTCGTGTCCTTTTCAATTGAACAGGACCGCTGGACGGATTGGGTGGGCTTGACGTCGAGAAATCAATTCTTTATCAACACATTGGAGAATTTGCGATATTTGACAGGGGTACCACCTCAAATTAGGATTGGCGCCAATAGCGAGGATCACACAAATTTTAACCCTTGTGCTAAGGTAACACCTCCTTGTCTCTTCATCATCTCATCTGACCGAGAAAACCATCGCAGACTCCCCAACTTATCTTTCCTGCACCGTCTACGACGGCACCCTATCCGGAAGCGACGAACATCACCGTTGGCAACTCGTTCTATGCATCTGCTCGGTTCCTCCCAAACAGTCGGTGTGCCACGTCAACCTCCATCAATCTACTAATCTCTGTCAGATACCCATGTCATTTGGGGTGTTAACCTAGGTCAAGATAATATCACAGCCGCCTTTTTGGAAGCAAAGGCGATAATCAGAGCATTCCATGCACCCGCGATCAAGAGTGCCGGTATCGAGTTAGATGCAATTGAGATTGGCAACGAAGCAGATCTGTACATGAATAATGGCGCCAGGCCGAAGACGTACACCTCGGCACAATACGTCAAAGAGTATATGCTTTGACTTCTACTGGTTCGATATAACTGACAAACGCCACAGATGGATTTCATTTGCAGCCAATATCTCGGCAGCCAATACTCCTGGCCCCCTGTATTGGGGAGCGGCGTTTGCTGGGTCTTCTCACTCCACGTCCGGTTTTTCCCCGCAGGCCATCTTTAACGAGGGGATCCTGTCATCAACGCCAGGGCAATCGATATCAACGTGCGATACTTCCTTTTGTCTTGTCTCGGTCCTCCACTACTAACCTACCCCGGATCCAACAGGATATCGCAACACCATTACAGCGGTACCTTTTGTTTCGGAAATGGAGCGGTATTGCAAGACTTGATGACGAAGGCGAACATTAGAAGCAATTTGACGGGTTTCTCTCCTGATATCGCAGCGACTCGTGCGCAAGGTCTACCTTATGTGTTAGGAGAGACCAACAGTTTTTCATGCCATGTGAGTAACAATTGATGTTAGTCGATCGTCGTTACCAACTTTGACTACAGGGAACGCCCGGAGTTAGTAACACAGCGGGCGCCGCACTGTGGACGTTGGACTATCTGCTGTTTGCGTACGTTTTCTGTCACACCCAGAAAGTCGAACGCACAAAGATTTACACCTTCTAGTTCACAATTAGGAGTATCAAGAATTTTCTCTCATCAAGGAATAGGATTCAAGTACAATCTGGTACACTTGTGGCATTTCAACGCGGACACGCACTAGTCGCTAAAGGTTCCTTAGATTCAACCTGTCACCCTCACACGGTCAACTCTAGACGGATCGATCCTTCCTAGTCCACAACCACCCCACGTCCAACCCCAATATTACGGTGCCATCATAGCTGCAGAAGCGATTGGAGACGGTGGGAACACTGCGGTGATTGAGCTCAACGTTAACGACACAAGGGTATCTGGATATGCGTTCTACGAAGGCACGACGCTCGCTCGCGCAGTATTTATAAATTCGCAGGCATTCCTCAGCACGAACTCTGGTAACCGAACCAGTAAACACATTGATTTGAGCTGGGCCTCGGAAGCGCCAGAGACTATGAGCCTGAAGCGACTGATCATTGGGTGGGTGGATTTAGTTTATAATATACTTTAGAAAAGGACTGAAATGAGAGCTGATAGACATGCGGATGATGTCTCGGGGTTATCATGGGGTGGTCAGAGCTATGAAACCCCTGATGGCACTGTGGATGGGACCGTGGAGGTAGAGGTCCTTAACGTGGCGAGTGGCTTTGACATTCAGGAGACTGAAGTGGTCATGATTACTTTCATCTAAAAAACGCTCATCACGGCTGGTAATACACGTTACTATACATGTAGTAAAGAAAAATGAAAGGAACCAAAGGAAAGCTCGATGATCACTGCCGAAGTGGCCAGAAACCAGTGGCTCCTCTCTCTGATTTCAATTGTGAAAGTTTAATCTCGCGCTCCCTCTCGTCGACGCCAAACGTCAAGCGCAGGCCGTCAATCTCGGCGGACTTGTCTTGTACCTTCTCCGTAGCTTCGCGCGCGCTGTTTCGCATTCGTTCGACATTTGCTTCCTCTGCCCTAAGCCTCGCCAGGGTCGTCTCATACCGACTCTTTGCAGCGAGAAAAGCTGCTTCATCTCGCTTGGATTGGGCGAGTAATTTGGCCTGTATACCATGTGCGGTAGCTTCATTCTGAACGCCATGGATCATTCAATATATAGAACGAACGCGAGTTGAACATAAAAACTTGCTTTGACTGCCAGTTTCTGGGCCATCTGGAGTTCTTCGAGCTCGCGCATCGTGTTCTGCAGCGCTTGTCGCTCCAATTTACCTTCATCTTTGATGATCTTGGACAATCGCTTCCCGTCTTGGGCTTGAGTGAATTCTTGAGCACGAGAACTCACGAAAGTGAAACCATGGCTCACCCTCAGACTTGTAGATTTTGGCCTTGGATTTCGGGGATAAAATTGTCTCAGCTTCGCTAGCGCGATTGAGCAGCTCCTCGTCAGCCTCAACAGTCGAAAAAGGACCCGTTGTGCCTGCGCCGTTAACAAAGGCAGAGCCAGTAATTTGTTTTCCCTCGCTGCTGGTAAATGTACTTTTCTTTGATGTTGAACGGGCAAGGGAAGCAGATGTTTTTGGAGCAACGTCAGAAGCAGAAGGACCAACATCGACGCTGGGGGTCTGCTGGGTCTGCTGCTGTTGATCTGGGGAAATGGTTGTTTCGGCTACCCTGGTGGACTGTTGCTCAGTGGGGACGTTGTCAGTGGGGAGCCAACCCTCGGAACCGTTAGGATGTTCCACGTAAACGCCTGATTTTGATTTCTCCTGTGAAATGGAGTCGTTTTCCTGGTGAGGGATGTCTGGGCGTTTTGTGGTGTCTGATTGTTGGTCTGGGATGGTGTTGCTGTATGGATACTCGTTGCCAATGGGAGGAGGCATTGTAGCTGAAGGAGAAATATCTGTCATGGCGTCAAAGTAGATTGTGTGTCCGCTAGCTGGGGTGGGCGGGGAACTGGAACGGAGCATTCACAAATTAATTCAATCCCAATCCTATTTATATGACGCAATCCCACCATGATGTCATCGCAGTTCTAGCATTCTAGGAATTCCGCTCTCCCTCGGATTGCGATTCTTCTTCCTCCGCCTCACTCTCCTCCTCCTCCTCCTCCTCCTCTTCTTCTTCGTCATCCTCTTCGTCGTCCCCATCTTCCTCCTCCTCATCCTCACTTTCCTCTTCCGCATCCGCATAGAATGAATCCAGATCTCTCCATGCCCCACCAGTTCTGGGTGACGATCCCCCACTCGGTGTAAGAACAACAGGTGGTGTTAGTACACCCTTCATCACATGCTTCCCGCCAGATGACAACGCCATTGGTACATCTAACGGTGGGGCATCATCTTCGGAGTCTCTCAGTGACGATTCAACGCCCCTCTCCAACCAGTCCGGCAATACATCGTCCATCCGCATCGGTTTGTCTGTTATAACGCTCACTGTCCCTATCATTACATTTTCATCATCTGTACCATCTCAGAATTTTAATCTTTGAATAAACAAAACAACTACGCACCCAAATGACTTGGTTCATCGTTCACCACCCCTGATTTTCCCTCAAATAAAACCAACCGAATCTGCTCCCTTCTCAATACGACTCCGCTTCTTTCCTCTGGCTGTTCATCTCCATTGACCAGTGAATTTGGAGCTACACCAACTAACAATGACGTGACCATTCTTGCTCGATCACGCACATCATAATTCATATCATAGCGCGCAAGCGAGAATACATATCGGCTTAGGAGACCAAGAGTCCGATCGGTAGGTGACACAATGAATAGCTTGGCCGCGAGAGTCACGATCTGCAATTTGACGAGCGGCGCCTGGAGATAACGTTCAGAACCGACGCAAAATTAACACTCAATGAATCCCAACCTCGTCTCCAAAGGTTTTGGCCGTCTTTCTAAGCACATCAGGTGCCCATTCTGCCACCCCGTCACGAGAATTAGAAGAGCCATATTGACCCACAAGCCACAGAATGCAAGCTCGCGCCTGCGCGTGCTTAATGTCGTCGATCCTCCGGGCAAGGTGAGAGATGATCGAGAGTGGTGATTGAGAAGTCCTCGCGACAGAAGAGGAGCCAACGTCAAGTTGTGTCTGGACAAGATATTTCAGCACAAGCACGGCATTGCTAACCACGACGTCTGTGCGTGCCAACGTTTAATCTCAAGTGATAACATGTAGAACAACACCTACCGTGAGGGCTTTTGATCATGGAGATCAATGCTGTCAAGCAATGTTGTACCGAGTCTGGAACTTGACGCGCACATCGACCCAAGGCTCGTATGGCCTCTGCAACAACTTCATCGTTAGTGTCGTCAGCGTAATCCTAATAAAGGTGATGAGTACGTTGAGTTATCAAGACAAGATAGGGTACTTACAATAAACTCTCTCAGAACTGTTTGGTAGTTGTCCACACTCAGTACATTCAACAACAGTTTGATTTTGTCTTTCTTAAGTTGGGGGAAGTCGTCTGAACGAACAAGAAACCGGGAATAAAATGGAGCAAATAAGCCCTAAAACGGTTCGTCAGGCCGCACAAGAGATGGATCGTCTGTGCTTACAGGGGCGGATTTAGTAATGACCAACAAGTATACCACTACCACACGCTCCACCTCTGGGGATGTATTGAGGAGTCTAAGAAGCGGATGGACAATCTTGGGCAGCTGCGATGTAGGTGCACCATAATAGAACACTCTTGTCGCCGCTAAGACAACCTACTCTTAAGTAAGTATTGCCAACCGAGCCAACGACAATAAACGTACAGCTGGATTCCGACTGTAGCAAACCGATTCGGTTGACGTCAGCAAAAGCTGAAGATCTTTATCCAGCTCCTCCTCATCCCGACGTGGCAGCATTACGCGTGCGTACCGAAGTAACAAATTCATGAGCTCGACTTGGCCCCATTCGTCGACGTCCGGGAGAATTTTGCAAAGCCTCCGGTATTGAAGATGTAACAGGTCAAACCGGGTTGGACACACGGCCGCAAACGCGAGTGCTACGCCCCCAAGGGAGGGTGGAGAGCGATCGCGCAGGAGAGTGGTGATGATTTGGATTAGTGCAGGGAGATGGGATGAGTCTAATCTGTGTCATGCTGTTAGCTAGATACAAATGCGGCATACATGCACTCCACTCACTCATAACATTTTGGAATGGCCAACGCCGCTGCCTTGCGAACGTAAGGGCTCGGATCCGCCGCGCATTTTTTGATAGCCAAAACGACGATACTCCCAATCATAGGCACCCTTATCCCACTCAACACGCGCAATGCCATTGCCCTGATCAGTGGGTTACTGTCCGCCAGGTCCTTTTGGAAGGTATTGATGGAGAGCAGCGCGAGGTCCGGTTCCTGTTCTGCATAACGCAGGAGGTATATGTACACGAGCTTGCGAATTTCGAGGTTCTGGGAAGCGACGTTCTTAACGACTTGGGCAAAGTATTCAGACACGTTGCGGCCTTTCGATATGAGCTGTGGTACGACGAGTTGAAAGACGTGATTGGACAAAGTTTAGTTGGAACCGACCGCTACGAGTCGCTTCATTGCATCGAGTTTTTCCCTGTCGCTGTTCGAGTCGAGCTGCTTCCGGATATTGAGAAGCTTGGACTTGTCATCTGCATCGAGGTAGGCAACGCTGCCGCGGCCAACAGTCAAGTCCCTTGTGTGCTCCGAAAATGACTCTTGAATTCGCATTCCGAGCCTGGAGGCATTTTCTGTGAGGGTGTTGAGGTACTGACCAGACATGCTGGTTACAGTTCAACAAAGTCACGCGGCGCTTGCACTTACACTCGACGTATGAAAAGGTCGACTTGTTCAATGTTTCTGGAAATATTCCGTGTACGACCTACGTATATCTACATTATTATTAAAGTTGAATAAACTAAAGCTTTGATGGCCGCGGTCCGACATGCAGTCATAGGAGTTTCGCAACTTCCTCGTCAATCGCTTGTGGTGCCGTCGTGGATGCCCATCGCTGGACGACGTTTCCTTTCTCTTTGTTAACGAGGAACTTTTCGAAATTCCACTGTTCGTATCTTGAGCGTCTTGACCTCAATTGTAGTGTCACAAGATACTCACTTTGATTCTCGTGAGCCCAAACAACCCAGATTTCTCTTGCTTCAGCCACTTGTAAACTTCATTGGTATTGTCACCATTGACATCGGACTTTTTCATGAGTGGGAATGTGACGCCGTGGTTGAGCGTGCAAAACTCTTCGATTCCCTTGTCGTCTTCTGGCTCTCCACCTCCAAACTACTCAGGCAATGACGTCACCCAGGAGATAGGACAGAGGAAAGTCGGTTATGCTTACCTGGTTACAAGGGAACCCAAGGATAACAAAGTTCTGATCCTTGTACTTCAAGTACAAATCCTGCAGTCCCTTGTATTGCGGAGTGAACCCGCTGAAAGGCGTCGTAAGCTCAAAGAGGCTAACAGTCATTTTGCGTTAGTGGTAGACGCACCATTTTGAAGCAACGTTGACGATGAGCACAACCTTTCCCTTCAGTTCGGAGAAAGAATACACCTTGCCTCCAGGAAGCTCGGCCTTGAGAGAGTAAAATCCAGAATCTGACATGAGGCGACTAGTGGTGGAAAGAGAAGATGAGAATCTGGGAGTGAAGAACCGCCCCAGTATGTAACGATAAATTAGGCGCCTGTGGCAGGTTATGCCATCTTATGCCATGCACATCAGTGCACCAAATAGTGAATAGAAGATTTGTTTGCCCAGATACGGCTTATCCAGACCCATTATGGAATGCTAAAGCTAGGCATCAGAAGATTACCGAGTAAGAGCAGAGACAAAACTTAAACCTTAAGTTATAATGTTAACCCATGTAAAGAATGTAACTTTTTGATACGAGCGCTGCAGCCAATAAAGGTCTGATTTCATGCTTTCCTAACCTCAACATCATCCCAGTCCCTCATGATGAAGCGAGATCTGTAAAAAGTCGGGACTGCTTCTGTACTGAGAGGGAATAAGGAACGATTGATCAGACTGCAGATGAGGTAGAATTTATACCTCTCGTGTAGCGCAAGAAGAGCTTGATCAGCGGTCGCATCCGCAGAATCAAGATCACCGTCCTTGCGCTGAACCTCAGCCTCCCTAAATACTACCAATGCACGGTTAGCCGACTGAAGCGCCTGAACCCATCCATCTAAACTAGGTCTCTCCGAACCTTCCTTCTTCCCCTTTTCTTCCGATCGAACATAATACGCCTTTAAGCCTTCGATATGTGCGCTCAGCATTACGTCAAATACTGTCTCGCATGCGCAACGAAGCTGGAGAATGAAAGGAAGAGTAGTTGACATGGACAAATAGTCGTTTACTTTCAGGCCACGCCGGAGGTGCACCGGATCTCCAGAAAAGCAACCGCGGACTAAAGGTTGATTTAGGTTTTTGTCGAACTTGAAAAATTCGTAAGTCAAGCCATCAGTAAAAATGCAGTGAATCGGCAGAAAAAAATTCCCGGCGGAGTTCTCAAGGTAACAGCCTGTACACCAGGTCAGGAGCAGAAAATGTAAGCCGGAGACACATGAGGCTTACCATCACATTCAGCTATAACCTGAGCAATAATCTTCAAACGTTCATCATCATTTCCCACCTTGAGCCTCATCTCAATACAGAGAACCGCGACAGCGCCAAAAGTTTTGAAGAAGTACCCGGTATGAGTACCAATGCAACTATTGAGCATAGTCTCTGGTTTATTCCTTAGCATGAAGCTGAACTGCTTAACCAGGTGGTTGAAGATCTGATGGTTGCAGTGAACTTTTGAGGGCGCGAGAGAATTAGATTATCCGCACCGGAGAAAAGAACATTGATCTCGCCTCTTCCGTTTTATGTTCAGGAAGGGCGCCGTACTGCATTAACATGATATCCATGTCAACTACGATCGACCTGAAAAGATGTGTGGGAATCCGAGAACGGTGAATCTCAAAGGTCCCAATGTCGTGCAGCTCCTTGTTCGGATCAAGTCCCACGAGAGGAGCGACCTGAGGATATGTGACTTTGGAGAAGCTAACTCCCGTGCCATGTTCTATGTTAATTTCTTAGCACAACCGGACCTCAAGACAGAATAGTGACAGATCTGGGCCTGAATTATTATCTTTCAAAATGGCAGTTTTTTTGATATTGAACTGTCTCATGAGCTGGTGTACAGTGGCCAAAGCGGCCTCAGGTGTATCGGGAAGATATGAGAAATCACTCCGTAATCTCTTGGATGTCATGGTTTGGCAGGAGGCGAGTGGTGGAAGGAAGTGAGTGGCATGACGTCTTTTTGCAACATTCAATAGGGGGGTCAGAGTGAGGTTTCGGTTTGAAGAGACTCTGAACCGTGGGAACTCGCAGAATCTGTGCCGAACTTGAACTTGACCTGAACCGTCGTGAAGCACCCAAAGTTCCAGAGAATTTGGATTTCCGTGTGCGGCCTACGTATATCTACACTCCAAAAGTAATATATACCCCATAAACTCCCAAAACTAAAGCTTTGATGGTGGTCCGACATTCATAGGAGTTTCGCAAATTCCTCGTCAATTGGTTCTGGTGTCATCGTAGACGCCTATCGTTGAACAACGTTCCCTTCTTTGCCAACGAGGAACTTGTCGAAATTCCACTTTTCGTGTCTTGAGCATCTTGACCTCGTAGTGTCACAAGATACTCACCTTGATTCTCGTGAGCCCAAACACCCCAGATTTTTCTTGCTTCAGCCACTTGTAGACCTCATTAATATTGTCACCATTGACATCAGACTTTTTCATGAGTAGGAATGTGACGCTGTGGTTGAGCTTGCAAAACTCTTCAATACCCTTGTCGTCTTGGCGCAGTTCCCATGGCTGTGGGCAGTAGCAGCTGCTAATGTTTCCTTATTTGGAAACATTAGCAGCTGCTACTACCCATAATTCCGAAAATGGAAACATTAGCAGCTGCTATCAAAATAATTCCGAAAATGGAAAATAGTTCCCATGCTTCGAGGACATCTCTGAATTCGAAAGTGCGGCGATCGTTGTGCGGCAGCTCTGTGCGGCGATCCCGGTCACGTGTCTGTTTGCCAAACAATTGAGACGCGTCAACTGTGGTCCAAGATACACGCGCGACGTGTTTATTTTGCTCGCTCAGCCGGAAATCACACATTTCATAGCTTTCAACCATAAACAAAGTATATTAATGCAACTACACATGTCAGTCAAGGAACGGGAAGATAGTAGGGAGGACAGAGTAAGTACTGCATTATACAGACTACTCACTTAATATCATGTGGCTGACCAGTCGCCCCTGCCTCGAGCGTGACTCGGCGGCT
>KN838536.1:441552-465812 GCA_000827195.1 Laccaria amethystina LaAM-08-1 | reverse complement strand
ACCACCAAAAAGCTGTTCAATCCACTCCTTCTGGCCACCCTCAGCTTCCGGCTGCGTTCAACGACCTTGCAAATTCGTACATACATCGCTTTAAGCACTCCCGTGACTGTGACCCCCAGGATATTGACCGTGCCATAATCTACCACCAGAAAGCTGTCGAATCAACTGCTTCTGACCACCCTGACCTTCCGGGTTGGTTTAGCAACTTGGGAAGTTCGTACTTATATCGCTTTAGCTGCACCGATCATTTGCCCGATGTCCAGAACAGTATTGCTTCATACCGTGAGGCTGCTAAGGCAAATGGTGCCCCATCCATTCGCGCGAGGGCTGCCGGGGAAGCAGCCATTCTTTCTTCTGTCCATGATCGCTCCCAATGCCTGACCGACTTTGCTCTTGCCATTAGTTTGCTCTCAGAAGCTGCTGGGTTGGAACAAACAATCCCTCGCCGTCATGCTAACCTTCAGGGCCTCTCTAATATTGTGGTGGGATATGCTGTGGCTACCGCTCTCCATTTCAGTAGAGCTAATAGTGCACTCGAATGGTTTGAGCAAGGCCGCTGCTTGGTGTGGAATCAGCTCAACCAACTCCGTACCCCAATCGACAATCTCCGCACGAAGTACCCATCCTTGGCCAATCGCTTTATAGAGGTCGCAACAGCTTTAGAGTCCTATGGAACTCGTCCAGCCTTGTCCCTTCCTCTACACACTACGCTTGTAGAAGCCATTCGCCTTCAGGATGTCACTCTAGATCATACCCGCCACGCTACAGAATATAAGCAACTCCTTGAGGAGATTCGGGCTCTCCCAGATTTCCATGACTTTCTTCAACCACCCAAGGCCTCCGACATCCTCTCCTCGTTACCCAGCAATGGTCCACTTGTCATATTCAACATTCACAAAACCCGGTGCGATGCTTTGGCTATTATAGCTGGGATTGAGGAGCCTCTGCATATCCCTCTAGAGAACTTCAGTCTTGTGCAAGCAGAGGAACTGCAGGCGATCCTTCGATTCGACCTACTCAAGCAACGTGAGGTGGAGGATCAAGATCGCATGCCTAAGCGTGTTCGACCTCACGCATCATCGATGTTGTTTGTCCTAAAAGAGCTTTGGTGCAAAGTTGTCCAACCAATTCTCGAAGCGCTAGGATATTCTGTAAGGTGTTGCCTATAGTCAAATCATTTATGCTGATCTTTTGCACTCTCAGCTCAATCCTTCAGATCGCCGCCGTATATGGTGGTGTCCAACTGGCCCACTCGCTTTTCTTCCACTCCATGCAGCTGGAATATATGGCTCAGCATACAACCCAGGATTGTGTGTCTCCGATTTCGTGGTTTCGTCATATACACCAACTGTCCGCACCCTCAACGATAAATTCATTGCATCATCTACCTCCTCCAAATGCACCAACCTCCTCCTTATCAGCCAACCAAACACCCCAGGTCTTTCCTCAATACCTTCGACCCGAGAAGAGACGCATGATCTTGAAGTATTGATGAAAAGAACTGCCATTAAAGCGCTACTGCTGGAGGACTCCAAGGCGACTATAAAGAACGTGAAGGCGGAGATGAAATCTCGTAGCTGGGTTCACTTTGCTTGCCATGGAGTGCAAGATGTCCACCAGCCTCTCTCAAGCGGCCTTTGTCTCCACGATGGCCGCTTGGAGCTGCTCGAGATCATGAAGGAGAAAATCCCGAACCTGGACTTGGTTTTCCTTTCAGCATGCCAGACAAGCAAAGGAGACCTCAAATTATCGGAGGAAGTTGTCCATCTCACTGCTGGTATGCTTGGTGCTGGATGTTGTGGTGTGGTTGGTACGATGTGGAGCATTTCGGATCTACATGGGCCGAAGTTCGCGAAGGAATTTTATCGATATTTGCTAGAGGAGAAGGGATCGGAGGGATTGGACAGTACTCGGGCAGCCTACGCCTTGGATTACGCTACGAGGAAGGCCCGAGAGATTCTCGGAGAGGATGACACCGCATTCCTGACATGGGTTCCATATGTGCATTTCGGCTACTGATACCTTTCTTTGTTTCGTCCAAGGTTGTCGTTACAATTTCATATTCTCACTATTTCCTCGTACGGTGCCCTACCATGAATTCACATCTCACGCTACCATAATCAGTCCTCCAGTTGAGAATGACCGATGCTAGTAATATTATCAACCTATTGTTTGGCAACGCTTGGCGTACTTGGCGAGCTTGTGTCGGAAAAACCCGTGGTGCCTTGTAACGTAAATAAGGTGAATAATGACCGGGCCGGATTACAATGCACTACAACCGAGGCGAAATGCTTATAATAGGAAGGTGGACCCTTACAAGCTGTCAGGTACGGAATTACAAGGTTACGTGGCACGACTTACAAGGTTAAGTGGCACATTAAAATGCACAAGGATTGAACCAAAAACCTCGGGTCTCGTGCAATCCTCACGTGAATACTACAAATTTGTAGTCAAATTTACCATTAGACTACAGAGTGGTATAAAAAACTTTCCAAGGCCGCTAATATATCTAGTCTTTAGGTCTACCTTACAACACCATTATCTTTATTCCCTGGATAGAATTTCGTACCATTTCTAGCTGAACATGATCAATAAGATATAGATAACTTTATAAGATACACAAAAAACCAACAATTGGTTTGTAGCCTCAGGCTGGCTGCTGAGGCCATCAGAGCCCATGTTACAAGGCTAAACTAATCTTATCAGACCCAATTTGCGTTATCACGCATTACCAGACTTGCAACGTGGTAACAATCATTACATCAGCCTTACAATGACAAATGGTCACAATGTAGGGCAACTGCCTTATAAGGCGCCCCGGATTTTTCCGACATGGGGGCTTGCTAAACATCCCAAAATCGTACGACCGAATGTACATATCCTAACTTCTAACTACGTAGACCCAAGACTCCCAAAAGTCATTAGAGATCCGAGATGGCCTTTTCGGAATACGACCAACCCCCCTAGAGAAAGGCGACTGTTGTACGAGGCCTTTCAAGTCAACATACGCCGACGTGACAAAAATTTTGAAAAAGGTAACCTCATTTGGATAAAATTCGATAGGATCTCCGCCTTTGGGGCCATAGCCGATCATGACTACTTGATTCTCACTGAGTGGTCCTTCTTTCGTAGGCTCTGGATGGTAGAAATTCTAAAGATATCAGTGAGCATTCCGTTACCTTGCGCCAAAGGCGAGGTCCACATACCGCAATTTCGTAGGTGGATGGATCAAACCCAAACACATAGGGAAAGAGAGGAGCCCGAACGTCGCGAACGGCAAGTGTAAAGGAGAAGTAATGGTTCAGGTCTGGGAGCTTTACCGCTGCCGAAACCTTGGGCCCCTTCTTAATATTGGCCCGTGGCATAAGCTGCTCTCCAGAGATAAAGAAATCTTCCCCGTTGTTGGCCGGAAGATAAGAAATCTTTGTATTGGGCCCATGCCGCTGTCCAGGCAGTGGTGACAAACATTCAAGTTTGACCCGTAGTTTCTCGCCAATGATATTGGAGCGGCTTTCGCGAAGAAGATGAAAATTGAAGTGAGTTACAGCGGCAATTATAGCAGAAGTGTGCGCATTTGGCGTGGAGAGGTCTGCTTGAGCATCTTGCGGTGTGAGTGGAATGACTTTTTCGGCGTAACGAGGGATAAGTCCATCCCGCCTGTCCAGCTGCGTTGTTCCTTTGGGAGATTGAGAAATTACGATATCGTAATCCTGCAAATCTGAAGGATCGTCAGGTGTTTGCTGGAAGAACACCTTAGGGTGAAGCTGATTCCATTTGGTTACTTGGGCTCTTGAATAATCCTGAAGGGTCATGTTGTCGGGTTTTTTGAAAGCGCACCTGAGGGGAAAAACTTGGAACGGCTTCAAACCTTGAAGGCGCTCCTTGCCGCTCGTTATGGTGAACTCTGTCTCGGCATCAACCCCATGAATGGTGCCAGCAGCCACCGAAAATGTCCCGTCGTCACATAATGACACCAAGAAATGACGACCAAGGTCTGTCATGCTGAAAAGAATCCTAGTTTTGTTATCTCCCTCCACATACGGTGTCTGCTTTGGTAGCCGTAGCTTGTTCTCCGGCTGCTCCAGAGTGTGGAATAGACCGATATACGTTGTTTCGGTAATATTTCGTGCAGGTTGTCGGAGAATGTCAAGGAGGAGGCTTGTGAAAGCTCCGGCATGGTGGCCAGCTGTCGATAGACGTGCTTCATACGCAAGCTCGTTGTGTTGACATGCAGCAAGGAGAACGTGCGATGTCAATGGAGGATATGGAGTGTAAGGATCATCGATTTCTGTGGGAAGAGTAATATCGGTGTTCCTGATGTCGTCGTCCAACCCTGTTGGATAAGACGAATCAGGAGGCGCGATAAATCGTGAATTCTCTAAATCCGAGTCTGGTATCCGGCCCATTCCTCCAGAGTGACACGAATCGAATATTGCTGTCTAAACTGCGATATTAGAAGAGCTGGAATGAGCAAAGAACGACCCTGACGATGTTGTTTCCTCTGAGAATGGCCAACCGACGCATGAGGGAGGCAAAAGTGCGGTCAGGAATTCCGCGTGCTCCCATCCTATCGTCGTAAGGACAGATCGTTTCTATCTGGTTCCCGCCAGGGAAGTTTTCTTCGGAAATTTCGTAACTACCATGACCAGCGAAGTAGAAAACTATCGCGTCGTTCTGCTGTATCTCTTGATTGTTGATGAGATGTTCCTCGAAAGCGGACAAGATATTCTGTCGCGTTGCCTGCGTATCACGTAGGTGTTTGATGTGCGCTGGGTTTGCACGAAGGGACTCTGTTAAGAACCTGTAAACATTTTCGCTGTCATTGACGCATCCTCTAAGCTTGCGAATCTTCTCGTCCTGATAATTATCGATCCCGATGATCAGCGCAAATAAGCGGTTGTTGATGCTATCTTCGTGGACAGTTGGGAGATGATGTTGCTCGATGGCCTGGTCGCTGCGGATAAAGTATGAGCAAAAATGGATAAATTGATATGTTTGCTACGAGTTTCACCGTTCTGATCCAGAGACGATTGAAGGCTTTTTCTGCTCAGGTACCTTTGAATTCTCCTTTCCGAAGTGATGACTGAGTACAAATTTTAGCGAAACCGGGGAAACGGTAGAGTTACTAGATAGGCATCACCTGTAATCCACGTCGGTAGAATTCAAACTGGGAAGTTGGTCGCCTGGACGCTCGGGAGTTCGGAGGTATGGAATATAATTGGCCAGCAAATTCAAATGCTCCCATACCACATACCACAGCCCCTGTACCGCCGAAAAGAATGCGAAGTAAAAAAAGCTGCAGGTCGATATAGCCTGACATCGTTCTAACAGATGAGATGTATGGAGGTGTTACCTCATTGTGTATTCCTGGTCAACTTGGTTTGCTAAATCGGCGTCGTGCTCCATTCGTATGCCTTGGACAGCGGGTCCTCGACCCTCACGCCACAGAGTTACAGCTCTTTGCGGTTTGTGAAGAAGTCTTAGCACAGAGGAAGGATTTCGACAGTAACTGAGTAGCGGCTTGTGAGCTAAGTATATCCTTCTTTCCTTGAATTTAGCTCCATCATTTTTTAATAATTAATGAAAACCTCATTCGCAAGGTGAAGCAGACGTGCGGCAAACAACAAGCTGCCAAACTCATCAGGAAAATCACACTTGTGCGTGAAGGCGTGGCTAAGTGTGGCCAGAATGATGGATCTGGCGTCACCCTGCCATAATTCTTGGGGTGGGCAAGGTCATATGAGTGTCATTGAACTTCCTTGGATCGAGTTTTTCCCTGCCACTGTTGGAGTCGAGCCGCTTCCGGATATTGAGATGCTTAGGAAACGCTGCCGCGGACAATAGTCAGGTCCCTTGTGTGCTCCGAGAACGACTCTTGAATTCGCATTCCGAGCCTGGAGGTTGCCTGGAGGCATTTTCTGTGATGGTGTTGAGGTAATGCCCAGACATGCTGGTTACAGTCCAACAAAGTCACACGGCGCTTGCACTCACACTCGATGTAAAGGGTCGACTCGTTCGGTGTTTCTAGCCGTGTATGGCCTACATTCCAAAGATTACCAAAGCTGAATATATCTCTCATAAATTCCCAAAACTAAAGCTTTGATGGCGGTCCGACATGCAGTCATAGGAGTTTCGCAACTTCCTCGTCAATCGCCTGTGGTGTCGTCGTGGACGCCCATCGTTGAACGACGTTCCCTTCTTTGTCGACGAGGAACTTTTCGAAGTTCCACTTTTCGTATCTTGAGTGTCTTGACCTCAATTGTAGTGTCACAAGGTACTCACCTTGATTCTCGTGAGCCCAAACATCCCAGATTTCTCTTGCTTCAGCCACTTGTAGACCTCGTTGGTATTGTCACCATTGACATCGGACTTTTTCATAAGTGGGAATGTGACGCCGTGGTTGAGCTTGCAAAACTCTTCGATTCCCTTGTCGTCTTCTGGCTCTTGACCTCCAAACTACTCAGGCGATGACGTCATTCGGGAGATAGACCGGAGGAAAGTCGGTTATGCTTACCTGGTTACAAGGGAATCCAAGGATAACAAAGTTCTGATCCTTGTACTTCAAGTACAAATCCTGCAGTCCCTTGTATTGCGGAGTGAACCCGCTGAAAGACGTCGTAAGCTTAAAGAACTTTTGCATTAGTGGTAGACGCACCACTTTGAAGCAACGTTGACGATGAGCACAGCCTTTCCTCTCAGTTCGGAGAAATAATACTCCTTGCCTCCAGGAAGCTCCGCCTTGAGAGAGTAAAATCCAGAATCTGACATGAGGCGGCTAGGGGTGGAAAGAGAAGACGAGACTGTGGGAGTCAAGAACCGCCCCAGGTTAAATAGTGAGAAAGACTTAGTATATTGAAACATCAGAGGCTGAGCAATCGCATGGTAAGCGTGATCGGCGATGCGGCAACATGACGAATTACAACTCGACTTCAGATCACACTAGTGACTAGATAATAGAGTACCCGGATGTGATGGTCATTCACGACTAATCAGCTCCGTATTTCAGCAAGCCCACACTGACCCTCCTTAACAAGACTCCGGAATCGTTTCGAGTACCTGCGGTATCGTGGGCGAGAGAGTTCCCATTCAAGCGATTTCAACAGTGACACGTAATTGTGGGAATACCGGCCGAAAATAAAGTGGAAGGCATGATTTCCGAGCCTACCTGATGTCAGCCCGGTGCCCGGCTTGAAAACAAATAGGACATACCACGACACAGCGTGCTTCTGTACATCGAAGCGCACGGTATATCGGCTCGAAGCCCTTTTGGCTTGATTACACATACTTGAGAAGCAATAAGCTATAGCACGCTGAACGGTGTCTACCCCGTAGAATAAGATTGTGAAATGAAAAATATCACCAGGACTTACTGCGGATAAATACTGTATTACGCTTCACGGCGACGGCTTCGCGAAGGTACTGACGCATCTTCATTGCAGCCAGCAGGAAATTTTGGTACACGTTTAGGTACACCACATGCTCAGAGCTTATATCCAGGTCAGAAAAAATGACGTGAGCCTTCGCTTTCGCTAATCTAAGATCAGAAGACGTTGTCAGAGAGGACGAGCCAAGAGATGGTACAGTACACACTGCATCATCTTGAGTACGAAGCTTTTTCCTGGGCGTCTTCCTCGTTCCACAGTCAAAGTACTTCTAATACCTATAACACAGGTTTGGAACGAGTTTTCTTTAAGAAAAGAAAAGAAAAACGTACCGCAGCTGTTATACCGGGAATAGTCTACAGAAATAGACAAATCCTTCATATTGACGAGATAGCCACACCATGGGAAGCCTACCAAAACAATTGAAGGAGTCAGAAATAAGCAAAGAAGCAAATGCCAACTTGCATCGCTGTAGTGGATCTACAACATTGAGAATCTGGCTATCGTAGTCGAAATTCGTTAAGGTCTTCTCTTTGGAGATAAAACAACCATATTCTGGGTGTCCTGATGCTTAATTATGAGATAAAAATTTCGTGATGCATAAGAATTAGCCAATTCCTTTGTTCATCATGTCCAGGAAGCCCACAGCCTTTGATCTGCTTGTCGTCACGAAAAGATAATCATCGATCAAGCGAAGAAGAACCTATGCAAATCATCTTTATGAAATTTCAAGTGTTGCGAAAAGAAAAATTAGATATACGCTCTGGGGATCATCCTTATATTGACCAAATTTCTTTTCTAGGTCGCCGTAGAAGAAAGAGCATAACAACGCTGAAAGAATTGACCCTTGTGGTATCCCGACGATCTGGCGATAGTAGCCGTTTCCAATCTGCGACTAGCTGAGAAGACAATGAATTGATAAAACGAGGTGCTCACCTTGACGATGTTCTCAGAAATATGTTCCTCGAGAAGCTGCAGCATATCCCGCTTCTTCGATATTGGATAAACAACCTGTTCGGGCAGCACTTAGATCACGGCCCAGCTTCTCTACAAGACGTACCTGGTCAACAAAAATAGTGTTCCGCAACGCCGCGGCCAATTCCGTGGCATATTCAAGAAAATGGGGGTGTTCGCCTGTTGGTGTTGACAACGTATGAACGTGAAAGGAGATAAATGAATACCTTCAGGTATAGCGTTCCTTTGGTATTTCCTCTTGGGTCTCCCCAGCGATGACGATACCTGTCCGTACCGCTGGGTCATATACATATCCTACGGGCACATGTGAGCTAGCGCCGTGAGTTAAAGTTATACTGCATACTTCGGAGATCAGATCCCGCAAAATGTGCAGCAGTTTTGTTTGATCAATTGAGTCGAAGCATGCTTGTACGTCTACTTTGACGAAGTAAAGTCTGGGACTGCATGAGCACAATCAATTGTTGCCCGTATATCGGCCCCGGCACATACATGTCTCCGCTGTTATCACGAGGCAAGGCGGCTTTGAACGCCTTAAACTTCGAGTAAACGTCATCGGGGCCAAACACAGATGTCCCAAGTAGGGGTGATTGATTGACCTGTTTAACCAGTCGGTTTTGTGGTGAATTGAAATCGGGATCCGTACCTTTTCATAGTTCAGGATATCAAAGGCGGCCTGAAGAATCTGGTTGATGGACCTTTCAGCAGGAAAGGAGCCCTGATGAAGTTCAGCCAAAAGCCGTTCTCGCATTTGAAACACAGACCTTTGGCGTAGGCCTGCGACGTAAGTTAACAATGGGTCTCACACCTGTGTCCTTTGGAAGCAATCGAACAAGGGAGAAACCTAGTTTCCTCTGTCTGAGGAGTTCGATTGCTTCGCTCTGGATACCAAAGTAATAAGTATGTAGATTCCAGGAGAAAAATAAGCTGAGATTTACGTCTGGGATTCTCTCGAACGTTCCAGACGCAAGGCGATCGATGAGAGGGCGGCATAAAGCGGCCCAGTCGTCTTGTCTGAAATAGAGAACTTTGTTTCTGTATGCCGACGATTCAGTGATATAGAAAGTTGTCTGGAAGCTAGGTGAATCGTTTTTCATGTTTAGCCTAACAAGAGCAATACCTTCAGTAGTGGTAAGACGAAGGAATCGAAATACCAAAAGAGAAATTCTTCTAAAAGTTCTCTGCGCTTCAGCGCATCTGAAACAGACACCCTGCTCTGCTTCCGAGCTCCTCCACCAGGCGGAAAGAGCCAATCACACGCTGATATGCTGAAGCCTTGCAAAATTCGATGCAAGGTGAGAGTTTCATAGCGACGGCTACAGATGAAGATCTTCACGTCTGTAGATACATTCCAGTTAAGTCTAACGCCCAATTGAGCTGGATGACGGACTTTGAAGAACAAGATCGAGGTTACTTCGACTCCCCCAGAACGACTTTGGGATGACAGCATCTGTCACTAATGCCACGTATCGATAAACCTAGAGTGTAGCGTAAGACTTTGTTGCAACGTGGCCAACCCCACCAAACCTCAACGTAAGAACACGAAAATTCGACGAATCGTGGTTTCATTTTGGCATGACATTCAGCTTGACTTAGCCCCCACGGAGCAATAGAACCTTTAGAGGAGTCGATCGAAACGTTCCCTGCTCCTTGAGCTTGAGATAGCAGCTGAATAGATCGCTCCGACATCATTTCCTGGGCGCAAACCAAAGTTCAATCAGGATCCAAATGTCCGAAACACAAGGTTCTCACCAAAATCATACTGCTGTCTGCATCTATATTGCCAGTAGTTTGAAGCTGTAGAAATGATCAAGCTCAAAAACCGGTGCTGCCATTCGTGAGCATTACCTTTGAAGGACACGCTCTCTCCATGAGAGGCTTGTAAGCAGCCTTTCCATGGCGCCACAGCAATCTATCAATAAGGGGTAGGATATCTTTGAGCCGCTTGGGAGTCTTGCATGGTCCTCGGGCCTTTTGTAACTATCAGTGGTGATGAGCCAAAAAGATTCAAACCCTTCGTACTTTAACCTCGGATTCCCTGTCGGAATAGTCCGCAAATTTATTTGCATCCTTGCGGCCGGAGGATGATCGAAATGGATTGGACAGATTATATTGCCGAGGAAAAATGTATTTCGATAGATGCCGAACGTTTGCGGCTTGTTCTCTAGCATCTGGATCAACATAATCACAGGAATTGACCTCGGCTTTGCATTGGTGTGAAGAATTAAGACGGTTTAATACGTCTGACAAACAGTGGACGTTCTGTCAATTAAGAAAAGTCTGAAATGCATATTAAGACGCCTACGTTTGAGAGGAAGACCAGCAACGATTCGCTTGGTGTGCGGTATGACGTTTGGTCGAGCGTAGAAAAGTTTCGCTCTGAGAAAAGTTACGTCTGCTGGAGATGGTCTATAAAATGTCAACTTTTGCACGCGTTTCTCTGTCAAAGTTTACAACGTACTCGGATGCGCCGTGGGCAGTCGAGGAGTGTGGCGTCTGACCACCATGTGTAGGATTTAATTTACGGCGCTTCCGTGCCTTGTCGTTTTGGCCAGGTAAATTGGGCAAAGGTCGCTTCTGGGTTGCTGTCGCTGGAATGTCATTCTGGTTTTGAAGGCGGACCTCTTCTACTTGTGAAATACCCGGTATCATGTGTATGATGGGCTCCCCAGTGACTTGGCAGAAACATCCATTTGGCAAGGACAAAAACAAAGATGTATCTGTTAGAAGATGAAGCATCGCGTCCACTCCAATTCTGATGGCCTCTTAAGCAGGCTATGTGTGCATACAGATGTATGACTGACCTTCGCAGAAGAAGATCCCACTGAGGTTCTTGCAACGTAGTTATTACCGTATTCACAAAGAAATTGGTGATCCCCACGCGCGTCATGTCTCTCTTGCCGCGGTCGCCATCATTTGAGGCCTTATTAGAGCTGTGTTTGACGCGAGTTAGGAAACGGGAAAAACTTCCACTCACAAGACGATACCCTAATGTAATAACGTTTTGTGAACGGCCTGACTTAAACAATCGCTCCTGCGCTTGATCGATCACCTGCAATAATTTCAATGAGAGGGTCTCAAAGTATTGCAACGCTAACCTCCTTCATGTCCATCATGACAGGAAAGCACTTGAAGCGTCCATTGGTTATGGCAGCCCCCTCTCCCTTGATAGCAATGCAAGAGGAGTTCAAAACCTCAGAATATAAGGGGGAGTCGTCCTTGGTTTCTAGGTGAAGAGAAGACTCCTTGTCCACGCCATCTGAGATGAGTACGTTGGCGAGGTACTCTTTCAAGGGTGTTACAAATTGATAATACTTCTTGAGCAGTCCAGTTGTGGTGGCAGCTTTGGTTGACATCAAGTTGGACCAATGATGCCTGAGCGTCGCGTTTCGGCTATTCAACTGGTATGGGTCAGTGAGCAACGATCGCGCACGGGAAACGCCGAAAAGCCTTCGTCAGTATGCCTCTCCGAGTTGGCTACGGTACGCTTCTCGCTCATCCGCAAGGCATTTCTTGACCAGCAAAACATAATCAAAGTCAAAGAACATTTCTCAAGCCCACTTCTCCAATTCGCCTCTAAAGATGGAGGGCAGACCTTTACATTGTTTGAATGTCCAAGTATGCAGTACCATCTCCCCTTCGGCTTAAATTTGGCTCCATGTAAAACTGATTAATCTGTAGGTGGAACGGGCCAGTTAATATCGAGGCTCACAAATGACGAGATCGACATCGCAATGTGATATTTTGCCCAACGTTATCTTATTTAATTTATGCTCACATCGATATGAATACAGTGCTCTCACCGACCCGTTAATTTCCGGAATAGCGAAAGGCTCCCAAGTATACAAGTTGGTCGGCAGCTTCGTCTCCACCCCACTGAATTGGTGCATACCCCCTCCTTTCTCCGGCGGACTGCATACAGATATCTCGCAGGGCCGTGATCACCGGAATCAAGTCCAAGTTCCAGGACATCTCTGAATTGAAGGGAACCACGCTGGGTATTTCGCGACATGGGAGGTGATTGTTGGTCCTTTTATCCAACGGATTCCAGTCTGACGATAGTATCATAGTGGCAGCCAGACGATGGCCTATGTAATGGCCTTACAGCAGGGATGGCCCACAGGCGATCTAAAATTTCAAGGTTCAGAAGCGCATTTCGTTGAATATTCGTTTCAAAACTAACGGGTATCAGTGAACAACGATATACGTGGGCTCATCGACTCCGTGAACGACAATTCTACTAGTGCATTCATGTGGGAGTGGTTCACAACTAAACCGTTTGTCGATGCCGGAGAAGTGCGCTTTGTAAGTGTCCAAATTCTGCGGTTGTATGTCAGAATTAGAATCAATGTACAGATTGGTTCCGTACCCACCCCATGGCCTTCATGGTTGATTGCTGCCCATCCAGAACGTACATCCCCAGAAGCGGTCACAGCATTTTTGACGAGGCTTTCCACCTTTGTGCGAGCGTTTGACTCCGAAGAGAGTCGAGTACAGAAGAACGTCGACTTTATCAAGGAGAACTTTGGGTACCCAGCAGAAGATATTGAGGTTGGGGCTGCCGTCTGATTTGTGTCGTTTTGGAGTGACTTTTGTCATAGGCTTGGTTAAAGACCGTCAGCTATCCGCAGGACTGCAGTGCCATACCGACCAAGGTGCTGACGGACACCTTGAGGTATGTATCGTCAGTTTTACCCCGCTCATCAGTGACATATCCCTTTCAGTGTTTTGGAAAAAGCAGGATTTGTGGTGGCTCCGAAAGATGGCTTCAAAGTCGACGATTTTGTTGACAGTAAGGTTGTGAAGCTTACTTAGCAACTTCAAGCGGATGTGGTTGAGGTCGGTAAACCTGTTTGCGATAGAAAGTGGTGGAGTTCCAAGAAGACTCATACAGATAGCAAATACGGAGAGCAATAATACAATGTAAAAGATCCAAGATGGAATTCGACTCAAAATCCTACACTGTATCGGAAGCGCTCGCCGTCGGCGCTGCTTTCTTCTCGCCTTTATTTAGGAACCCTAGTTTCAACATATCAGACTCACGATCAGGCTCCAGGAATGTGGACTCACCCTTCATCTTTTGTTTGTGGACCTTCTCACGTTCATTATCGATCACGCGTAGTCGGGCAATTTCTTGATCCACAGCGGCAGCGTCTATGACAGCCTCTTGTAAGACAATGTAGTCAAGCTTTCGATGATGCGCACCAGTAGGGTTCTTGGACTTGAGATCTTCCAGGATCTTTACCGACTTTTCGAAAAATCCTTGTTCTCCCAGCGCCTTTCCTTTGCGGAACATTGCTTTGTAGTTGTTCTCGTTCTTTGCCAAAGCCTAGACGGTAATCTATCAATCCCATAGAGCATCAGAACGCACAGCTAGACACACCTTATCCGCTGTTTCTACCACTCTCTTCCAATTCTCGTTCTTCATATGACAAGCTGCCATGTTTGCGTAAATCTTCTCCACAATCTCATCCACCTGCGGTTACTTGAGTCAGATCGATATCGAGGGGAAACGCAGAAATGGCGTCAACTTCAGTCTTTTCCTTCGCGTCGGAAACTGGGTCACCCGATGTCGGTTTTGGCACCATCCCGACGCTTTGCAGCGCGTTTCTGGCGAACTGATGATTTAGAACAGCGGTTTTGGTTTATTATAAAGACAAAAACCTACTTGTCTAAACCGACGAGAAACATTAATGACTTGGATGTATGTTGAGATCAAAGGGACATCATCAAGTTGGATAACGGCTCTACCTCATGATATGATCTCAAAGCTAGCAAGACTATATCATGATATTGTTCACTTCAATTGGCTGGACGCGCTTACATACCGTCTTTGACATTGCCGTTCTTGAAAGCTTGATCACCTGCTTCTTTCTTCTGCTTCGCTGTGGCGAGCTTGAGAGCTGTGGGCGACGACAACTCTGGAATGTCGGACATTTCTGCAAAATTATGATGAGAAGTGAGGTGAAGGGGAAAGATGGAAGTTGGATGTTTCTGAGTTGTTTCTGAGTAGGAGTAGTGATTGTGGCTGTGTCGTTTGTATATTCCTGTCGACAAAGGCAAGACTGAACAACTCCCAGTACCACCGTCGCAATGTCGCTCCTTGCCAACATCCTTGGCTTCGCAACGTTCGGTCTAGCTGCTCGCTTTGGACAGCTAGGTATCCAAAAACGAAATCTCTTCTCAAGTCAGTCACACACTCCTTCCCCTTCCTCAGTTTCGCGATGTTTACCCCTTCTCGCACTGCAGATCCAGGAGGGCATCTAGTGGCAATTGCAACCTTTGGATTCGCAGGATATTGGGCTTACCAGTGGGACATTCGTGCGGCGGAGCTTTTGGCCGACAAGCGGGCAGAAATTTTGAAGCACCGGAGGCAGGAAATTGCGAAAGCGGAGCAGCTCGGGGCTTCACAGCTCTCCAAAGAGTGAACCCAATACCTTGTTTTGCTCGAGGTTTCATGTTGTATGGTACGAAGATGTGTCTTCATGCTTCATACGTTTTGACATGAAGACCTTTATTACAGGAGCCTTTATAGAGAAGAGGAAACATGTACATATGTTGGACTTCAACGAAGTAAACCTCCAAACCATGCCGTTGTATCCGTCGCGTTATTCAGCCATGGTTGCGTAAGTGCTAGAGCATCCTAGCGCATCCTTTGCACCATTTATTATGGTTCAAACATTATCTGCAACACCTGCTGGATTTCTGTAGACAGGCCGCGAACTTCGATTCAACATCAGGCTGCCACCAATTTCGCTGGTTTGGATCTCTGCTTCTCAAGAATACGCCCTGCATTTTTTTTTTGTTCAGTCACATTGATACCCTGCTTATCTATTAATGCATAGCATGCGTAGACTGCATCCACATACTGCAGTTTAGGCAGCTAATTGATGGCGCGATCCATAGCCAGGATACTGAGCATGCCCCTGGTGAGCTCTCCAATGGCGCCCTGTGGTGCCAAACCTGCATCCACAAATTTGCCCAATAATGACCAGGTATCATCCATATACCGCTTTCCTCCCGATAAGGAGAAATTCATTGGTATTACTACTGCTGCCTCCGCAACATAGGGCTCGGAGGATGACCGGTACCCGATGACCCGGTGACAGCAACCTGGCGATTTCGCTCAGTGAGAGCGACACTGGCAACAATGTCCAGACAAGAACCTACCCCGGGCCTCCTCTATGGAACAAAGCAACATCAGTGAGGGGACGAGGAACGAAAATGAGCAGCTTATTGAAGGACACCAATAGCCTCTTATTGGTGAACCAGCGAAAGCATAGTTTCGCTATCGCAAGGGTTTAGCCTCGGCGGCAACTTCGGTGAGGACTGAATTATACTGTTGAAAATGCGTGTTTGGAAGAAGATGGGTATGACGTCGGAAGGATCGACATCCATTACCTTGCTAGCCATCGTTACTTCAAGAGATGTAAAGACTAGCTCCCCAAACCCAGTGAAAAGTCCGTCAGGTGAAAACGATTGAGATCTAGTGAGAGTATACATTATCTCATGTGCAACATAATCGTTGAGATCGGAACAATGTCAAACTCTAGCACCAAAATTCCTCCCTACCACGGAGCGACGTATGGGAAGGAGGCCGATGTATGTACTCCCTTTAAATCCTTACCAAAGCGCCCATATAAACAATCTGACATACCGCCTCTAGGAACAGGAATGTGATTCTCCGCCGACGTTGGGCGGGATTGACGGTAGCCGTCGTTGTTGGGTTCGGGTTCGTCGCTATCGAGATGGAAGGGTCGGGGAGTACCATTGAGCGCAGGGAACGAAGCTACATAGTCTTGTCAGGACTTGGCGAAAACGGCAAGGGTAGAAAAAGGGACGCACGAGGAAAAAAGCATTTGCCAGAAAGGCATAGACGAAAACCATCATCCAAAGCGGGCCTTTTAGCCCCAGGAAGCCCGCTGTAATGGTGACAATGACGCCGACAAATTTGTAACCGCCATACGCAAACACATCGACGACCTGGCTCGAATCGTTGATATTAAGAAAGTAGCAACCTAATTTCACAAAGGCAAAGTCGAGGAGGACGACGAGGGTAGCTCGGGAGGCTGATTCACCAAGGATCTGAGGCCGGAAGAACTTGTTGTTGATGCCTGAATGGAGGGCTGTGAGGATGATGTAGGTTACGATGGCCATAACTAACAAAAAAAAGTGAGCTGTGGAGCGGTGAACAATCAACGGGAGGACCATACCAGGGATATACAAATCAGGACAGTTAATATCCTCTCGTGGGGTCTGCCACTCGCTCTGACCATGCTCTGACCTCCGTATCTTGCGCGCCCAGGGCTTGTGCGTCCACGGGAAGAGGAGAACTCTCAATTTTCGCATCACATAGGAATTGGACACATTAAAGTGGTGTTTCACTTGTGTGGCTGCCGGGAAGACAGTTCCAAACTACTAATAGTGTCAGTGAGTATCTGCATTGCAAGTTTGAGATGGACGTACGTTCCGCTGTACGTAGTCTTGACCAGCAGTAACTGCGCTATGACCAAGCTGCATACCCAACTGCGCAGTGGCGCCATCGATGCCCCAGGCGGCAAAGTCTGGCTGGTGGGCGTGTGCGACGGTTGGCTGGGGTTGGTATGGGCCTTGCTGGTGTTGTTGTTGTTGCTGAATGTGACCGTGCGGTGGGTGGGAATGTTGGAAGGGCGTAGTGATGTATGCTGGGACGTGTTGAGGTTGTTGAGACGGGTAGCCATGTTGGAGGTGAGGCTGAGGACCAAGATTTGGGCTGGGGGAGGAGGAGAATCGTTGGTAGCCTTGGGGAGAGCCGGGAGTTGAGGGTGGTTCTGGAATGTAAGCCGGATGAGTGGGAACGGGGTGGCGAAGGGGAGGCGGGGATTGCGATGGGTACTGTGCCATAGAGCCCAAGAGGTCAAACTGTGCGTAAAAGACGTGTCGCGCGCTGTGACTTGCGTTCCAAACATCAATTTGGACGTCACGTGAAACCTATTCCTTGTTACCCCTAAGCTGAGAGATGTCTATTCCATCGTCGTACACCGCTCATCTTGCGCCACTTTTCTTCCTCCAAGTTATACAACGAGGCTCTGTCTACTAAGATTGAGAGCTTAGAAACACCTTACGTGGCGATGTTCCAAGCTGTGAATATTCTCATTGGTACGAAGTCGGCGTTGTGGTCCTCAGATTCAAGAGTGCTGGGAGTTTGAGCATCCAAGGAGGGATTCGGTTCTTGATTTTAACGGTATGTATAGCGAGATTGTGGCCCCCAGGTCTTCCATTCACTAATAGTCACAACGCTCGGCCCGCTACTCTTTGATTCTATGTTCCCCATGCGGGGATTCTTCAGTGAGATTCCATTCAACAAATTTTCGGGGCTTTTTTCTATCTCACATCATCGGGTTGGCTGGATACTTTGAAGCGGTAAGTTATGGCACTCTACTTAACGTTTTCGTCAACTTTTAGTGCATTTATGCAGGTGCTCTATGGCAATATTGAGCTTAGTATTCATCCGCACCGCAAGGGTCAGATATCAAAGGATATGCTAAGCTGGTTCCCCCTTTTATTTCCACTCAAGGTGCGCAGATTCTTAATAGGAGCCTTCTCGTGTTCTAATTTACGAATCAGGAGCCCCTGTACCTTCCCAGTAATTCGGAGCTGCAGATTTCCATCTGGCGATCGACAAACGAACGTCAAGTCTGGTATGAATGGCACGCATAATCCTTCCTCTCCATGCCGAGCGTCGTCGCATCCGACGACCCGTTTACGGAAGGAAGTTTTTCTGCCACAACTTTGCTTCGTTCGGTGCGCCGAGTCCGATGGCGGATGGGGTGGAGACGCCATTTACTGACACCCGCCCCTTCCCGCAAGATGCAGGGGGCGACTACGAGAGAGTCAAGGTAGGGCACACCAGTTTACACAATCCTAGTGGGCGCAGCAGTTGGATTGGGTTATGGATTTGCTGTGGACATCAAAGGACCTCCTCGTTATCCCTTCCCCGCCCACTTGGATACTAGAGGAGTGAATATTTTGTTCGTTACATAACATAAATAGGATCTTGTGAAGTTGGCCTCGATCGGCGGATCTTGAAAATTCCACTTATCAGCCTGGCGTTCTTCTTCTCTTCTCCACATTTCGCTCCCTCCTCTACAATCACTACTACCTACACCTCGCACTCGCTTCACCACCCTAAGCTCGCTCGCCATGAAGTTCGCAAGAGCAGGTGCCCTTGCTTCTCTCGTCCCTGGAATTCTCCCGCTTACAGTGAATACCCTGTAAGCATGCTCCAATTGCACCATTCCTATCTACTGAATTCTCGCTAGCTCTGCCAGTGTGACGTTCTGCGGTTAGTTTACACCCCTTTGTGCCGTCAACGTTCTTGCCGACGTTTGCCCATCGTCAGAACCGCTGTTGATTTCCTGGGTTGGTGGAACACCCCCCTACTACCTGTCCTTTGTCCCTCGTAAGCCCCCTTTTTCTTCTCTCAGTGGCTGACTCGTCGTTTCGGTTAGCTGGCCAGGTAAACGCACCACCTGTATGTGGATCACGTTTCTGACATTACGTCACTCCCCCGATTTGGCATAAAAACTGACATATCGGGACAGCTCAAGACTTTTCCTCCTCAGAACGGCTACCAGACGACTTGGCTCGTTGACCTCTCAGCTGGCACTTCATTGTAGGTTTAAACAGTTTAAGTGTTTCTTGCCTTTTTTTACCATTCAATCAGCAAAACTTCTATCATGGACAGCACTGGTGCCCAGGCCTACTCCGCCGATACCGTCACGATCGAGGCTCCAGGAGCAGGCACAACGTAAGAAGGTCATGTCAGTTGTCTACCTAAATTGACACATCAGCTTTATCCATAGCTGTAGCATCAGTACAACTGGGACTGGGAGCCCGATCCCTACGAGGTCCGCTGGTGGTTTCTGAGCAGAATGCAACCGTTGCTGAATGGTATCAGACCCTGGTGAGGAAGATATGACTGCTTGGTTTGGAGGTTTGCATGGTTGAAGTCCAATATTTACTTTTACTGTACCGAGGAAATGCTAAGTAGTGGGGCAATCATAAGTGTGTCATTATGTGGAGCTCAGATTAACTGGTCTTCAAGGATCAAGACTTTGAAGTTCGAATTCAGGCCACAATTGCTGGCTTTTCATCATGTTTCACCAACTTTATTTCATGTTTAATCTCCCGTATATGATGTACATGGCTCACATTATAACAATTGTAGCTAAAAGTAATCTCCCTGGACCAGCTTCTCCAGTGCCACTCCACCTGATATCTGGAACTCTGATGCACCACTGCTGATCATCACGCCTCCTTTCTTCGTGAGCCGACCTTGAGCACGAACTATGGCTTTCATACGTTTTTCCGCATCACCGTCATGTTGCTCCCAGTCCTTCACAGCAGCCTCCCTCGGTTGTTGGCTTTTGGACTGACGAAGTTTTGGCTGTTTTACTTTCAAGGAAGTACCAGTTACGTTTGTCGGAGCGTCTCGCAAAGCGAATGCCTTGGCAAGATGCCCCATGTGTAGATGACGGATATGGAATATGTGCTTTTCGCTCGACGGATGGGTAGCATAGGCCCGCATGTAAGAAAGGAAGGCATTTCTTGCCATCGCAAGATTCTAGACAGGCTTCAGGAACGCGCACAAGCGTTAAAAACGGAACATACGTCTTTGCCTCGTAAAACCCAGCGCTCAAATGCCAGCTGAACTTCGGTCGCACGCTCCTCATACTCACTACTTTTGCCTCCAAATCCTGTCCGTAAAAGACTTTCCACCGCCACGCCTGTCAGGAAAACATTCTGCTTGGTATCGTTAGCGCTTTTACCCTGCATTTTTTCCTCTACCCACTTCACCCACCCAACTTCGCTTGGGCCAACTATGCTCCAAGCTTCACCGCCCTTTCCAGCGCGTGCAGTACGTCCGACGCGATGAACGTACTCAGTCGCGCCACCCTCGGCCGGAAGGTCATATTGGATCACCGCACGAACAAGGGGAAGATCCAAACCGCGAGACGCCACGGATGTGCACAGAAGAACTGAGTATGAGGGTTCCTGGCTGCTATCCTTGTTTTTGCTCTTAATGCCAGAAAACGCTTTGATCGATGCAAGCCGCGTTGAGGTAGGAAGCGATCCATGAAGTCGATAGACGGAGACGTTCGGCAAAAAGGAACATGTGGCTTGAACCCGCTCAGAAACCAGGGGTTTTGTCTGGGGTTCAGCCTTGATGTCCTCGTCGCTGTCGATTCCAGAATCTTCAACGTCATCGTCCATCGTTGACCCCGCGAGAAGCTTCCAGTGAAAGTCAACAGAGTCGGTACAACTCAGAAAAACAACAATCTTCGTCCCACGGTTGCTTTGTGCTTGTGCAACCAAGGTTCGAAGGAGTGCAACAAGAGCGACGAGGCGCAGCTTCAAAGGTACGACCACATACTTCTGAGAGAGCTGCGATGGAGGGGTAAATGTTTTGGGCTGGGTGGAATTTGTGTGTTCCATGGGCAATACATCCGTTGGCTTGTCCGCCTCGGTGGCCTTGATCATAAGTGGATTAATGAGCGCCGTCCCAGCCAATTTTTGAACCTCCTCGCGAATGGTGGCTGAACACAGGATTGTCCTCCTGCGACGTTCCCAATCCCAGCCGCCAACCTCTGCACTTTTACCTTCCGCGATGGCTTGCTTCGCAAGTCGTCGTCGGCCATCCAGGCCTTTAATGATGCCTGTGATGGTCTCTTCAAAACCAAGCTCCATGAGCTGATCAGCCTCGTCAAGAACCAGCCAACGACATTTCCCCACATTGAAAGCCGATGTATTTTGGAGATGATCGAGCAACCTGCCAGGTGTGGAAACGAGGATAGGCACACCCTTTCTCAGCTTTGCTTTCTCATGCGTCCGGGTGGAACCTCCGACCAACAATCCTGAGACCAGCCACCGCGTCAAACGCGTTGAGTTGTCAGACTCGCCTTTCACATCCTCCTCTGGCCGTAGGCGGAGCTTCAAAAGGGTTTCCAGCACATCGGATATCTGTTTGGCGAGTTCGCGGGTCGGCGCAATTATGACCGCCAACGTCCCGATGGATCGATCGATGTAGGACAGGGAGCTCAAGGGCAACACGTCTTGAATGATGGGAAGTAGAAAAGATAAGGTTTTGCCGGAACCTGTCTGCGACTGTATGAACACATCGCGGGCAGCCGTATCCACGGCAGGAGAAAGGAAAGCGGGCAGGGCTGCACGTTGAATTGCGGTAGGTTTGTGAACGTTCATTTTATTTGCGAGGTGGGAGATAAGTAATGGACTTAAACCAAGTCCAGAGAATGTGGAAGCATCCAACGGCGCATTGCTAGGAGCTCCAATGGGGCTTGAAGAAACCTTTGCGGGTATTTCAACCTGGGGATTGTATGAAAAAAGAGATGAGATGATTTGAGTTGGCCTGGAGGGTCGATTGGAAGTGGTGGGCTGCTGTTCCGGGGCCTCTTTCCTTGCTCGTTTGGCTGGGCGAGGACCAGCGTCCTCTGTCGGTAGGCGAGAACCAGCATCCTCTGTCGGTAGCGAGTCTTCCGTCCTTGACCTTCGTTTGGCAACACGCTTTGCTTTCAACCTGTTATTTAATCGTGAGAGCGATGTTGAAGAAGAATGCCAAGTTCTCACCTGTCCGTCCATCTTCCACCTCTCTTCCCGTTTCCTGCTTTGGTTGCTTGAATAAAATCATCAGGCACGATGTTGAGAACCAAGTCGTTGTCCATTGCAGATTTTTTTTCAATTTTTGACATTGCTTGCATGTAACTGTCGTTACGTAATACATATCTCTTAGGTTTGAGCCACAATTCCAGCGCAAATGCGTGAGATATGCAAATCTACATGGAGAAACTAGAAAACTTAAAGGCGCCATAGTAACGTTAACCAGAATAACTATGTGAATTCGAAGGAGAAGGCGAGAAGGAAGGGCATGATACCGAGATCTATGCGCGAGAAAGAAAATGTTTTTACAGTGCGAATCAAAGTCAAAGTGACGGGTAGCAGGTGAGTAAAAGAGGAGAGATGGAGATGATGGGTTGTGTGCGGCGAGCAAGGGTCGAGATGGAGATGAAACAGGGCAGGCAGGCAATGATGTGATGCGGATGCATTGTGACGGGGGTGCAATGTGGATGGATGATGTTGTAAATTTAGCAAGAGATAGATGCATGGAAAAGAAAAAGATATACATAAAGGAGAGTGAGTGTTGGTTGGTGGCGATATCCGATGCCGTGAATTTGGAATGCAATGAGTGTGGGGCGATATGAATCCAGAATGAAATTGAGACCCTGTTGTACAATCGAGAGAGCGAGCTGAAATGCGGGAGACGGAGAGAGAAGTAGGGAAGGAGAGTGTGTGGATCAAACGAGCGAGCGTGATCCAAGAATTCAAATTCGAAAAAGAGGGAGTGTGGGAGCAATTGTCAAGGAGACAATCGATGCTTTGCGTGAAAAGAAGTAGATGTGAGATTGAGATGTTGCGAATGACTTTGCAAGCAAGCAAAAGCGAATGGGATAGATGAGGGCGAGCAGTCAATGTGAGTGAGGGTCGCTTTTGTGAGTGCAAAATTTGTCCGAGTCATGGTATGCGTGGTGGGTGGGTGTAGTGATGAGTAGAACGGTGTCGTTTTATCCCGAGTCGGGCGAATCCAGCGAACGAGCGTCGGTCGATGTTAGTGTTACACGATATACATCAGATGGAAGGGAACGGTCTTCCCATCCATCTGGTTCTTCTCCCTTCCAGCGTCTTACTTACCTACCTTTACCTCCTCCCCCTCGCCTAATGCAATTGAAAAGCGCTCCCCAGAGCCAACTTCTCCTCATGCTCGCCCTCGCCCTCGCCATCCGCCTCGTCTCCGGGTGCAACAAGGCTGCCAAATGATATTCTCCTAGCTGGAGCAAGACGACGGACTCGTCTCAACGTCTTGACCTTCTGGGTAGAAGGAGGGGATGGACTGGGCGGGATACTCGGAGACCTTGTAAGAATAGCAGTCACAGGAGATGACACTTGAGCCTTGCTCGCGTTCTCACGGGTCGGAGATGGCGAAGCGATGGCAGGGGTGTTGGATGGGCTGCAAAGATGGGGAAGCTCGGCCCCAAACATGCTCGGGTTCCTCTGCAAATTCATAGGCATCGGTCGAGCCGCTTTGTCCTTCTTACCGGCGGACTTGGGCTTGGGACTCTTTGGGGTACCTTCTAAACAAGCGACCATGCCCTTGGATTTACTCCTACTCTTGAAAGGAGTTTTATCCTTGGCTGGGGGCAAAGGTGCCTTGTCCATCAAGGGAGAAGGTGCACTGCTCGTGCCAGAGGGCGACGATGCTGGTGGGGTGGCCATCACAGGGCTGTCATTGGATGCTGGAGACCCCGCCTTCGTCCTGGGCTTCTTAGCCTGTCGGGTACGTATCCTTTCTTCTTCGTCTGAAGAAAGGTAAGATCCAGAGTCTTGTCTCACATGACGCCGACTTTCGGCCTCGCGTTTCGCCTCTTGGGCCAAAGTACCAAAAGAGGGTGCCCGCTTGAAGCCGATGGAGGTGGGAAGTATGTCCTTGGGGGGCGGTGCAGGAGCGAGCCCACAGAAAGAATCCGAACGGAGAACACGTTGCACGCGTGGGTCCGCCAGCGAGACGCCTTTGCTACTGTTGCTAAGCATGGAGATGGAAGCCGAAGAAAGGGTGGAAGAGGTGCGACGTAGGGCACGTGGACGGGACGAAAGTGAGGAAAGGCTGGTGAGGGTGGAAGAGCTTGGAGTGGATGGGTTGATGAGGGAAGGAAGGTCACTCAGTAGGGGAGGCGAGGAATCTCTGCGGTGCAGAGCAGAACGCGTGCATGAGTAGGGGTGATAAGCGGGATTGATACGGTCTGTGCGTTGGAGACGATTGGAGAGTCTGTAAAAAGTAGGATAAACAAAATTTTG
>KN838536.1:371222-441452 GCA_000827195.1 Laccaria amethystina LaAM-08-1 | reverse complement strand
AAAAAGACGTACCTTGTAATATTGTCATTTTCCTTGGCGTCTACCTGAATGAAATCCATGCTGGACTGCCTGTAGAGAGGTCGTCTGGACTGGATGCCAGTCGGGCCATCCCGCAGGGGTTTTTCTTCGCCGTCATGATAATAAGGGTGATCATCGACCTCGACCTCCTCTTCAATGACCTTGCGCTGCTGCTCTTCCTCTCTGGCCTTGGCACGACACAGCTCAATTATTTTTACGCGTGTAGCGCGCAAGGAATGTGGCCAGTCTGCTGGGCCTTTAGCTTGGGAGACGCCTCGAGCGATTTTGTCCAAAAGATTTGAAGGAGGGATGGGACCGTTAAAGGGAGTGACGAGATGAGCGGGAAGGGCGTCTAGAGTCTGCAAGGGGGAAATAAGAAACTAGGGACAAGGGGAGAAAGAAAATACTGACCCTTGAGAGAAGCAGTACCTGCTCTGATTTCCAGTCATATTCCATGTCGTCGGCATTGGAGCTATTCCAACTGTCTGTGCTCTTTCTATTGCTTGAAGTAAAAAAAATTGAAGGTGAGGCGCAGCTTCGAGGTGTTTGGGGAGTTGAATTTGCAGATAGACGGGATGAGCGGCGGTGAGGAAGGGGAGGATGTGGAAGAACAATGGCGAGGGGAGAGACACGTGTAGAACGACGTGTCTGCATGTGGATTAAGTTAATGGAAAGAGAGAGAAGGAAATTTGGCTGAGATTAGCCTGGGATTAGCTGCAGACGATAGGCAGCGACGGCCAGAGCGTAGTGAACAAAGGGCGGCAGTGAAGCGTATGGATGCAAATAACGCCACACAAGAATGAACGCGATCTCATTTAAAACTCCGACTGTGACTTGCCCCTGATCTACAGATCAGAGTTGTCAAGTTATCTCCAAATTATCTCAACGTGTTTTGCATCGTGTCAAGCATAACCACATATCTCATTCTATCTCATTTCATACTCACCTTTCGTGTCAAACTTCGAAGCCTCTCTGCATTCTTCCGTCTTCTTTCAATGTCAACATCCACGCTCAGGTTCACACGTCCTATCCCTCCATTCACTTTGGGCGCCACCGTATAGCTTCCCAACTCCCTCTGTGGAATCAGCACAGCGTTCTGCTTCACCCTTCCTTTCTCACCCTCCTTTGCTCGAGCTAGAATCGCATTCAGCCTCTCCCCCGCCCGCATGTCCACATCCCCGCCTTCTTGAGCAACAGGCACAACTCGATCACGGTAAGACGCCGAGCGCTTGATGATGGGCCGCGACCATGTCGACACAAGCTCATTCGCAATCCGCCCAATATCACCTGTAACTCGCTTGCATTTAGTGTAGAAAAGAACTACCCGCCCAAGACCGGATTCTTTCAGAACAGCGCTGTCAATGAACTCCATCTTCCTGATGATGTTGAACAGTTCACGCTGGATGTTGAGCGCCGGTAGAGATCGATCAGGGAGGGGTTCAAGCCATCTCCGTACTGCTTCCAAAAGGTTGTTGTCGATCATCGACTGTGCCAGTGCGGCCCTAGCGTACAAAGGCGTCAATCAATTAAACAGTGATTTGCCCCCCCACCGGACCCACTTTCGGAGCGTTTCCATAGCCTCTGGCAAAAGTTTAAGTTTGGCAGTCGCAGGCTGCTTCTCGTTGTTGGCACGGATGTCTTCATCAGCTGCCGTGTTCATCACCTCTCGAAGCCTTGCCACCTCGTCATCAGCGAAACTATCCAATACTTCCTCGTTGGCTTTTTTCTTCCTCTGCCTAGAGGCCTTTTTAGGTTTTAGAATCGCCTCTATTCGCATGTCGAGTCGTATTTTATTTGCTAAAAACAATTTAAGTACCGGAGAATTCAAGGAGTAGCATAAAAATACCTTGCTCTGGGGGCAATTCACTCAAATCAACCTCGACAGGTTGCTTTCTCTTTCTTTTACGCTGCACCGGCCGTCGTTCAACATCCTCAGGACCCTTCTTGGACAAGCGCTTCTTCTTGGTGGGTTTAACAGGCCGTTGTTGCTCATAGTCGTCTTCAGAGTCCCCGCCAGACGACTCGTAGTCATCAACGGGAGGCTTTACCGGACGTGGTTGCTCCTTTTGCTGAAGCTGCGGTTGGAGTTCTAAAAAAAATGAGGCAAAAAAGTGAGCTGTGCTGATGTGTTCCTGAGCGAGTGACCGCACCTTCGTCCTCGTCGGATGATAGTTCTGACTCTGAGCCTCCAAAGACTTCACGTTCTAGCTTATTGCGGTCCTTGAAAGCGTAGGTGAAGGAATAGGAAAGAAAAATTAGAATAGCGTCTACTTACCATGATTGTAGTTGAGGTACAAGATGTGACGCGACGACTCCCACGAACGAACGAACGTTCTCCGCTCTTTACTCGTTCCGTCAGCGACCGGATGGACTCCTGGATGAATTTCGGCCAACATCAAATGAATTGCGACATTTCAGGGCATTGTAGTTGTCAAATTGGGCTGAACTCGGCTTGAAATCTCGTCTGAAACTTGTCTCTCTCCTCCGCGCTTTATCATGCCTTCTCTCCAACAGAGAAACTATACCCGCATAATGAATAGGCCTCTTCCTCCAACCCCTATCTCCAGGCCTCGTTTCACCCGTCGCTCCTCGTTGCTTCCCCTCCTCTCCACCCCAGCAGTCCTCTCCACCCTCCTCGTTCACCTCGACTGGCTCGACGTATACAGCCTACTCACCACCTGCAAAGCTTTTCACAGCTTGATTAACTCTTTGAACCTAAGAGACGCTATTCTTGCTCGCTTTGTCACCTCCTATGCTGCCCTTTTGCCCCATCGAGACCTTCGTGTCTACCAGGATGTACAGATCACCGTCAGAGACCTCGACTTGCTTCGTCAGTTGTTCTTCTCTCCACTTTGCTCTCTTTGACATTTTTTGTAGTGATATCCCAGAGGGTTCCCCTCCACCGCTATCCAATGCACTCGCTCCGTGTTTTAACAACCCTCTACCCCACCACAGAAGACGACGATCTGAGAGCAAGACTCGTGGCTCTCTCCCAAGCCCACTCTCGTTTCGTCCTCCTTCTGCAATCCCTGGTACACAGCTCATCCGCACCCATGCCAATAGAACCAGAAGAAATCAAATGGAAATCCCGCTTCTCCCCGGTCGATAACCTCCGCGAGTTGACCTTTCCGGCACCACTATCGTTCGCCGCACCCTCTTCGGCTCCACCCACAGCCGAAGCGGGACCCTCAAGGTTAACCAAGCATGCTCGGCATCGGTCAGTTCCGAGCCAGCACGAGTTGACCACGAACACCACGCTCCACCCTCTTAGGGCGGCGTCATCTCCGCGTCCATCCGCAGACACCGTCTCCTCCATGATCTCGCGTAATAATAGCATCATCAACAAAAAGGCACGGCGACTATCCATTTTCCGGAACAGGGACACACCCCTGCTGTCGCCACCGCCCCCCCAAGAGCCTCGGGCTTTGAAGATCTATTCCAGTACCTGGCGTCGAGGCACTTCTCAGGGTGAATCGGCGGAAAGTAGGTTTCCATCTTCTCCGCAGTCACTGAAGCAGCCTCACCGCCGCTTTGCTGCTGCGAACGTCTCGAGCGATTCATCCATCTCGGGAAGCCCGTCCCCGCCTTACTTTTCTAGGTCGAGGAGGAATTCTTTCATTGGGGGAGAGTCCCCTTCCCCAATCCGTATGGCGTCTCCTCATGATCTGAACATGGCTACGTCGCGGATACGTGCACCTATACTTCGAGTGTTCGTGCCGTGCTCAAAGCTGGAGCACGAATCGGAGAGTGTGCTCCTTTGTGAACAGCAGCTCGTTGAGTCAGGACTATGGGACCATCTCTCGACGGGAGATATAGTCTGTAATCTGGGCTACGTCCCTCCGACGGACGATTCCTCTTCAGACGACAACTACGCCATGCAAGATCAATCATTCCACCGGAGAGGGTCTTACCTCCCCAACAGCAACCACGCACCCAGCTCCAACGCACAGCGGAAATGGCTCGTATTCAACGGCCATTTCCTTATACCCTATACTCCGCCAGACGTGCTGCCCCTGTACGAACCCCTCAACCTCCCTACTCCATTTTACTACGCACACATCATGCCGCCACTGACCAACATGACATTCACCATCTCCCGGCTGCCCGTCTGCGACGACGTCCCGCAGTTGACACTCATCCACTCGTCGACCAAGGTGCGCAGTCCCCATTCGCCCCGCGGGTATGCGATTGTCAAGAAACACGCTTGGACGGCGAGGGTTGTGAGGATGCGGACGGGGGACGAGGGGGAGATGGGGGATGGGTGGTTTGGGGAATGGGTTTTGGAGGGGGAGGGGACGAGGGAAGGGAAGCAAGTGCTGTTGGATGCGTTGAGTGGTTGTGATATGGGTGTGGGGGAGTGGGAGCTGGTGAGGGAGAAGAGCGGTGGGGGGAAGCTGTGGTTAAAGTGAGCTTTTTCTTTCTTTTCGGTTTATAGTCCTCATCCTGACGTTTGGCATAAGGCTGCTGAATACATGATAGTACGCTCGTTTTTTATTTGCCTAGACGACTTTTAAAGTATGCCTAGTCACAAAAGACAATCGGATGGATGGAATTATATTACAGGACACTTTGTTTTGCCTTAACTCGTACTTACACACATTATTGAAGCATACATACTGATTTAGTTACCCCACATTGCTTTTTTATAAAGCCCCACACGGACCACATATTTACTTACATCTTGGAAGGAAAACTTATGCGCAGGGGAGAGTAGTGGTCATAGATGGAAAGGGGACAAAAAGTTCGAGAATAAGTTATAGATACAGGCCCTCGGGTGTTCCCTCGTTCTTCCTATACAACACCTTTTCCCTCGCAGAAGTAAAGTCGGCTTTCGTAACCCTCATTCGCCGTTCGCGAAGCGCAAGCAAGCCAGCCTCCGTGCAAACAGCCTTGATGTCCGCCCCAGAAAGGTCGTCCTTCGTCAATATGAACTCCTCCAGATCCACATCTTCGCTCAAACTCATACGCGACGTATGTAGTCTGCATCCAAAAAAGTTAAGTGAAAAATCGTGAGTGACGACGTGTCAAAATCGAGCCCACCTGAAGATGTGTCGCTTTGTTTTTACATCGGGTAACGGGAACTCGATCTTCCTGTCAATTCGGCCAGGGCGGATGAGAGCAGGATCGAGGGAATCAATCCGGTTTGTCGCCATGATAACTTTGACGTCCCCCCGGGTGTCAAAGCCATCCAGCTGGTTGAGAAGTTCCAGCATTGTTCGTTGAATTTCGCGCTCGCCTCCAGATGTTGAATCGTACCTGACAATTTATGAGAAATGCTTTCAGAATGTGCAATATTGAAAATGCACCGTTTCGTGCCAATGGCATCAATCTCATCGATGAATACGATACTGGGTGCGTGCTCCTCTGCTACCCTGAACAGCTCGCGAACAAGTTTGGGTCCGTCACCCAGGTACTTCTGGATGAGCTCGGAACCCACCACACGAAGGAAAGTCGCGGACGTTTGGTTTGCTACTGCCTTCGCGAGTAGAGTTTTACCCGTACCAGGGACACCGTACAAAATGACACCTTTGGGGGGTTTGATACCCATTTCTTCATACAGTTCAGGATGTGTGAGAGGCAACTCCACGGATTCCTTCACAATATCTTTGTTAATGCAAGCACCATCAATTGATGTTCAGAAAGCGCACTTTAATCTCCTGAATCTGATTCTCGAGTCCTCCGACATCTGCATAGCTTTCCGTTGGGGCTTTGTCGAGCTTCATAATGCTAACCAACGGGTCAGCGTCATCTTGCAAGACACCAACAATAGCCTGCGTCTTGTGGTGAAGAAGAACTTGGCAGCCAGGTTCTAATAGATCCTTGTCGACGTAAGACATGATAGAGACGTAGTGTTCGGGACCAGAAGCGGTGCTGATAATGGCATGGTCGTCGTCGATGATTTCTTCCATGGTTCCTACCGCCATGGGGGTGCCACGCAAATCATCCACCCTTGACCGATCCTCCTCATTCTTCTCCTCACGGGTCGCCTCTGGCTTCAACCGTTCCTGATTCTGCACAAACTCCTCCTCAAGAAGAAGGTAGTCCTTGATGCGCTCCATCTTAAGCAGCTTAAGACGGCATCGCGTTGTGGGGAATACAGCTGGAAGCTTTGAAGCTGCAGAGGGACCGCGTCTCTTCTTTTTTCCGACTCGAGTGGGCAGTGGGGGTTCCCATTTCTTCTTCTGAGGTTGTTGGGCCTTTCCTTTATCCTTGTCTGCGTTTTGGTTGTTGTCCGCGGGGGGGTTCGTGCCTGATTGTGCGTTTCCCTTTGCCAACGATCAGCTTCAAGCATTCGCAACGAAAACTAACATACCATAGTTAAATGTCGTGAAAAGGAAGCAGGACGCGTCAGTGGCGTGACGAGGTCAGGGCTGTGACTGTTGCGTGTCACTTCTCTGGCAACTCCTGCTCAACACACTTGACTCTAATATGGATTCAGCCAGAACACCCCTTACAGCAACCTCTCAATTCATTCAAGCAGGTAATCTGTTATCAAAGCGCATTATTTTGGTTACTGACCATGTTGCTTAGATGACGACGATGACGACTTTGACGAGGAAAACATACCAGGTTTCGCCCACCCAGCTCTCGCCAGTCCGCAGTCTCCGCCGCCGCTCACAAATAAAGGGAAGGGACGCGCTAGGTTCGAACCTGAGCAACTCGCACCATCGGCAAATGGGAGGCCAGGCACTTCAGGTCTTTCTGGAAACATAGGAAGCGTTTCGTCGCAAGGTACTACAGGAAAAGGTGCGACTAGGCAGACGATTGGTGGTGTGCGGGTAGAGACTCGGTAAGCTACAAGCGTGTTACTATATACAATTCGTTGAGCCTCATCATCTCCTCAGCTTTTCTGGAGGTGATACTCTAGATGAGCCTGTCACGGCCACAATTGTGCGTCAATGCCTCATGTGCCCAGCGTTTTATCGTAGCTGAAGCAGTGAGCAGGCCCGAGACTTGTTTTCCATCTATTCCAAGCTTGTCCAAGTCTTGTACCCGCGACGCTCCAGCGGACGGGAAGTTCTGCGGTCAGACATGCTCACTCACCTGCCGATCGGGATTGATGGAATGATGTTTTTTTAACAGGGATTGGGACCTTTGGGGTCCATTACTGTTATGCCTTACGTTGGGGATAATGCTCAGCATCAACGTTCGTGTTATTTGTTGCCAGCATCTTCAAAAATCCTCATGCGAAATCTAGGCACCTCCTTCGCAATCTCTGGGTGTTTTCACAAGTGTCATCGTTATCTGTTCTCTTGGCGCCCTCGTTGTCACAGTCCAAGCAAAGGTAATTTACCCGCTTTTTATACAAGATGTTTGCTGACTCGTATACCAGCTCTTGGGCGGCAGAGTGTAAGTTGGGCCTACTTCTGCCTAATCAGTCGTTGTTGACCTACTTGACTGCATAGTTCGTTCTTCCAGGGCCTTTGTGTTTTAGGCTATTGCATAGCTCCCCTAAACATTGCTGCTTTGATTGCCTGTTTTGTCCGGATCATCTACATTCGCGCCCCGATTGCTCTCCTGGCATGGGCCTGGTGTATCTGGGGTTCGTCAACGTGTCTCCTTCGGTACCTGGTATTGACATTCATTTTAGCTTCCGTCAACTTCCTTGACGGCACTAAAATTGAGCAACAACGCATCTTACTCGCGGTATACCCACTGCTGTGAGTACCCCGTTGTTTATTTGACCAGCACTAACCTTTGTCGTAGACTCTTCTATTTCATCTTAGCATGGATGATCCTGATTCAGTAGAAGAGCTACCTTTGGTGGATCCAACGTAAATTATATTACATTAAATTCAGGACATGCCTGAGTGGTAGCCCACAGCCGTCATGTATGAAATAAGAGGGACTCTCTCGTTGACTGTCTACCACTATCGTCCACGGGTATGATCCCACCTCTTGTAGGAAAATTCGTGGCAAATTACAATGAGAGCCTTCTCGCGACACATCACTGTCCAAAGAGTTTGAAAAGGGGTATTTATCGTTTGGCGTTCGGAGCGACGTCGGATGAGTTTTTTGTTTCTCCATTATCGCTCGCAACATTGTTTTCGACGGACACTTCGGCGCAAAGCCGTGATATTTCAGAAAAAGCAGCTCTGAGTAGGTCAAGGTCGCCGTCGAGGCTTTCCGCCCTCGTCTTCATCTAGATAGCTCATCAGACTGTATAAGCCGTCGCGGTTCAAAGCAACGGTAACTCACGGCTGCGATGGTGTCACTCGCCGCTATGAGCTCATGGTGGTGGTTATACACCAACGACTGCCTCTCGCTGTCGAGTTGTCGAATTTCTGGACGTTGTGTTGGATGACACCCGAAAACATAAGGAACTTAAAGATACTGCACCTGTTAGGAAATCATTCTCACGTTTCAGCAAAGCAGGCAACGACGACGTCGTTATCAGTTGTTCGTAGTAGCTCTTGGCGTCGAACGCTGGAGAATCTGACAAGAGTTGAGTGGTCAGAGGGTATGCATGCACTATAGAACGTACTGAGATCCATCGGGTCAGCAGGGTTCTCAGTGCGCGCAGGGGGACCCCCGATACCCAACCCATAATGCTTTCGAAGCAAATCCCTCGCGCGAGCTTTCCCTCCAGGCGGAGGCGTAGAAGAAGCTATTGGGGGGCGTTTAGAAGTAGCAGGGGCTGAGCCCAGTTGCGCGACGTTGCTGGAGGACGAGGCGGCAATGGGACCCGAAGAAGATGAAGCAGAGCGCAGCGGCGAGGGTGGTGGTCTGGCGGTGGACGGAACGCGTGGACGAGCAGGCGGGGGTGTGGACATTGTACTTAGAGAACTTGGAAGGTAGCGGCTTATTAGCAGCCTCCGGTCCGAGAAACACCTCAATACAACACAAGTAAAGAAAGTTACAAACACCTATTCGACATAATGGCAGGGCGTCAAGAATACATTTCGTGCAGATATATAGCTTATTTGCCTGGCTCCTTCCCCGATCGTGAAGCATGGCCGTTCGGCGTGTACACGAAGTGATGTGAATTGGCTTGTGGGGAGGGTTTTGTCGGAGTATCTGTTGTTTGATTCGGACGAGGACGATAGTAACTCGTCCGTTGTTGATCTTGACCTGTCGATGAAGCCGTAATGACAGCAGGTGTGCTGCCAGCGACGGTTGGCATTGGCCAGGGTGCGGTTGACGGTGTACTCGATGTGGTGGAGGGACCCTTGGAAGGTGGTTGTTGTATACTTTGTAAAGCTGGTGAAGCGGTCGGCGTAGCGCTTTGAGCTGGAGAAGCAATTGCAGTCGTGTTGGCTGGAGCCACGACTGCCGGCGGGTTCGTCGCTATCTCGCTCGGCCCTTCGGTTTCCCGACGCCGTTTCACACCCCGGCTGGTGCTTTCTTTTAAACCAAGTGACGTCGCTCTCAGGAGAATTTGATGCCTAAACGAATTATTTTATACCGCGGAGTCATCAAAGTATTCTGTACACACCTTGATCGACTGTTCCCCCATTGGTGCACCACCCAATCCCATTCCACCTCTCCAGTGGTTCCGACGGATTTGCTTTCCTCCGCTAGCTTTTTTAACCTTTCTTGTTCTTCATCTGACCATGGACCTTGGTTGCCCCCTATTGCTCCTGTCGTCGTCGAAATAATAGCCGTGGGAGTTGAGACGACGGAAGATGTGGTGGCCGCTGCATGCGATGGCGTTGAGGTTGAAGAAATCGGTGGTGCTTGCGTAGTAGTATAATAAGGAGTAGGATAGGGGTGCTGAGGATGATAATATGGCGTCGTGGGATATTGTCCTGGGGGCGGAGGGGGGTAGACAGGGAATGGAGAAGCATAAGGAGGTTGTGCGCCGAGGGAGACTACAAAAGATTGTGGGTTAGTAATCAAGGGGGCAGCAGAGGCTGGCTTGCTAGTGGAAGGAGCGGTACTTGTAGAAGTGGCAGCCATGGGCGCCGCCAGAGGCTGCATGAGTGATTGCATGACGGGAGGGTGATAAAGAGGTGGTGGATTGACAACTAACTGGGAAGGATTTGCGAGCTTGAAGGTAGTGAGTAAACGTATCCAAAGAGGTCATGGACAATACGACTGACGAGAGTATCGCAGATCCGCTTTGCTTCGCCCAACATGTACAAAGGATCGACCTTACTGGTAGGACCCATATGATAGCATTGAGCAACAACGGTTGGAGACGTGCCTTTCTATTTAATGGTCGCAATATTAATAGAAGTTTGGGTGTGAAGTGAAAGATGGCAACATACGACCAACTCTTCTGCAGCACCATAGAACTCGGCACAAAGGTTGAGCACGCGCCACTGGAATTCGTAATACTGTTGGTTTTGTGCAGTTACATCCGGATGCTGAGGCGGACGACCTGTCGTGTGACCTTGATAATAAAACGAGGGGCCGTCTGGCTTGGAGGAGGTCTGTCCGGTGCGAACCTTCCTATTTTTGGAACCTCTTGGTCGGCCAGGACGTCGTTTCTTTTCAGGCTCTTGGGCAGCCTCTTGCTCAGTCGGAGGTTGATTGCTTGGAACGGCCTGAGCGTCCAGTGTGCTTGAGAATAAAATAAAAAAAGGGGGGAAATTGATAAACGCGATAAACTGTCAGGCAATTCACGCGTACTTTGGAGGTTTTGTTGGAGGCGAAGAGGGATTGCTTCCGGTATTCTCAGGTTCATCCCGGTTCAACTGCTCCTCTACTAGACCTTCATCGTCCTCCTCCTCCTCCTCTTCCTCCTCCTCTCGACTGGGTTCGACGGTGGTAGGGGACTTTTCTGTTGGGGGTACGAACATTGCGGATGGGGAATAAATTGACCTGGACTGTGTTGTTGGAAAAGGGGGGTGTAGTGCGTGTGACAGAGGTTGATAGTGCTGTGGATTATCCATGTAAACCGCGACAAAAAAAGTGGGACGAGAGTAGGGCGGGCAGGCCGCGGAGAAGCTCGGCAATTGTAATGGGCGGTGATGCGAAGGCGGGAACGTGGGAGTGCTAGTTTGATATTAGCATTTACAATTTCCAAGGAGGAGACGAGAGTTATCTCAGACGGCCAACCTATTCCAACACTGAACTTACATCATATTATCCTTTGTTTGCTTTTGTTACTTTTAAACGCTCGTGGAAAGTCGGGCCACAGACCTCGTCCTTCCATTCAGCTGCCTTGACAAAACTCCGTATGGCCTCCAGAATTGCCATTAGCTCTCTGCGAGCAGCCGGTGTGTATTTTAAATTTTAATGACGGTCCTCTCTGATCCTTGTGCAGTTCGACCGAGAGCGGTTGCAGCTCTCCCTCAGAGAATCCATGCGTGTGTTTTTCGTGGTCATATTTCTTCCATATCATCACTCAGATCATATTGACAATAGGCGTTCAATGGCCAGCTCGTCCAACCCCCCTCCACCAGCTGAACGCGCGTCAGAAATCGTGAACAAACTTCCCTCGAAACCTGGCCTCATTACCAAAACGGGTACAGCCGTCCTTGGTACCGGTCTTGCTGCTGCTGCCATCTCCCAGGAGCTCTACGTCGTCAATGAGGAGTCCATCGTTCTCATCGCCTCCATCATCGTCTTCACCTACATTGCCAAGGTAGGTCCCGATTGGTGTTTGCAATGTTGAAATAGCTCAATTGTTTGCCACTAGGTCATTAGGGAGCCATACAGCCAATGGGCTGAGGGTCACATTCAGAAAATCAGAAACGTTCTCAACTCTGCCCGCTCTGAGCATACCGGCGCCGTAAAGGGGCGTATCGACTCCGTTGGCCAGATGAAAGATGTCGTCTCCATGACCGAGGCTCTCTTCGCTCTTTCCAAGGTACGTTCCCTTTCCATTTGTGATCTTTACAACTGTTGACTTGGCTTGACACTTTGCAGGAGACTGCTAAGCTTGAAGCCTCTAACTTTGTCGAGCAGCAAAAGGTCGCTGTCGCACACGAGATCAAGACCGTCCTCGATAGCTGGGTGCGATACGAACAGCACCTAAAGGAGAGCGAGCAGGCTGATCTGACAAAAACTGTCATCGACAAAGTTCTGGCTTCTCTCAAGGAACCAAAGACCCAACAGGAAATTCTTGCGAGCGCAGTTGCGGAGGTAGAACGTAAGTTTCTTTGCTTACAATTCGCCCTCCAGACGTGAGATTGATCATGTTTTTTTTAGAGCTGGTGAAGGTCAAGGCTGTCTAGATGTCGTAGATCACATCACTATTTGTTGTCGACCACGGAATAGATTTTCAATATGAATAGGCGACCAGGCTGGGTCTACCTTTTGCTCGCTCAACCCCCGCTCCCTCAAATTGACGCGTCTCTGTCAATCAACATTGTCACCCGATGTATAGATTTCCCAAGGATTTAGTCGCGAGTGCCTATTCAATGGTAAAAGTGCATCAGTTGACTGCGCGTTAAAACATCGGCGAAATCATTTTCACGTACATGAAAGATGGAACGCACGGACACCAGTGGCGATAAACCGACACTTCGACGTTTCGTCACACCATATTTGCATTTGTTGCTTTCCGACGTCATCGGCGCAATACTTAACCCTTGGCAGTCTCAGTCGCCCACTCTGAATCATGTCTGCTTTCTCCCGTCTTCTGCCAACGGCTATCAACTCGTACGCCCTTCAAGCGCGTATGTCCTTTTCTCCACCGCTATCTTACTAATTTATCAGTTTCTTTGCAGTTTTTGCCCTCATATTCGTTCCTCAGCAAAATGAAACATACTATGATTTAGGGGGCGCCATTGGTTGGGTTTCGACCACTTTCCTGTCCCTTTACTATCCCTATCTCAAAGCAAAGTATTGGGAAGGGATTTCTGGTCCCCTTCCAGCGCTTTCGACCTTTGCACCTAGGCAGTTGCTGTTGACAGCAGCAGTTGGTATCTGGACCATCCGATTGGGGAGTTTTCTGGCCATGGTCAGTTGCAGTACGCGTTATTATGACCCATTTTTTCAATCATCGGACCAGAGAGCAATTAAGGCCGGTGGCGATTCGCGATTTGACAAAATAAAACAAAAACCGGGGACGTTCGCCGTTTACTGGTTTGCTCAAGGTAAAACTCATTCTTTTCTCCACCCTTCTCAATTAATTAATCCACGCGAAGCTACTTGGATCATGGCTGTAGGACTTCCTGTTTACCTTTGCAACGCGATGCCGGCTGGGCTTCATCCCGCCCTTGGCCTGCGTGACTTTGCGGCCCTCGGCGTGTATGCTGGCTCCTTGCTCTTTGAGGTCATTTCCGATAGACAAAAGGCGGCTTGGCGTCGCGCGAAGGATGCTAAAGAGCACGACGAGAAGTTCATAACATCTGGTTTGTGGAGTATCAGCAGACACCCAAAGTACGTGTATATTCCCTTTTACTAGGTTTTGTTCATTGTATCCCAGTTATGTTGGAGAGGTTGGCATCTGGACGGGGATCTGGGCGTTGTCAACTGCATCCCTTAAAAGCAACTTCTTCCCCACGGGCACTGTCGCATTGGCTGCCATAAGTCCACTTTTCACATGGTTTTTACTTCGCAAGGTCTCAGGAGTGCCGCCGCTTGAACGGGCGGGTAATAAAAAGTTTGGAAGCGACCCGAAATGGCAGGAATACAAGCGGTGAAACCCCTTAACATCCTGATTTTGACCGTGTCTAACTTGACTTTGTGCTGTAGATCAGTTCCCGTTTTCTGGCCTTGGGGATCTCTGAATTGAGTTGTAGTTATGTTCATTGTATGGCGTCACGTGGTTGTAAATAAATAGTGGCCTGATGCTTCCAGAGACATAATAAAAAAGATGATGTTCACAAGATTTGTCCATTGCCGTCGCTTGCTGCCGTCGTTGTCCAGCTCACCCTTCTACACAACCCTCTTCCATGGATCTCGTGCTCAAAATTGCTGACGATTTCGTCTTCGACAGAGTCTACGCCGCCCTCATCCCCCTCTCCGCCTTCACCCCCTTGCACGACGCGTCTTACACCGCAAACGCAACCTCAAAATTCAGCTCTGTCTCGTTGCCATCCTCATGGTCACAGCTCATTTCTTACCTTCCACATCCACCCGTTCCTGCGGCTAATATCACGTCGCCGTACACCTTGCCGCAAATATCTGCCTGGCCTCGAGAGTATATCCCACGGCAACTTGCCACCCTCACTTTCATTACTCTTATCGGCATTCACGTTCTCTACTTCCTTTTCGCATGGGTGTCCTATCAGTTTATCTTCAACCATGATATGATGCGACATCCGCGGTTCCTCAAGAATCAGGTCAAGTTGGAGATACAGACAAGCCTGCGCGCCTTTCCAATGATGACCCTCTTGACATTGCCTTGGTTCCAGGCGGAGGTGATGGGATATTCGAAGCTGTATGATGGCGTGGACACCTACGGCTACTTTTATCTCTTTGCTTCAGTACCATTGTGCGTCCTACCCTCCCGACCGTTAATTAATGTTCTGATCTCCCTTCTAGATTTCTTTTGTTCACGGATTATGGAATCTATTGGGTGCATAGGGGATTGCATCATCCCATGATTTATCGCACAATTCACAAACCCCACCATAAATGGCTCAGTAAGTATTCGCAATCCAGTCCTTTTTACGCAACTCAACGCTGCATAGTTCCAACACCATTTGCATCGCATGCCTTCCATCCTGTTGATGGATACTTACAATCTGTCCCATACCATCTATTTATTTTCCTGTTCCCTCTGCATCGCCTCTTATACCTTGGCCTGTTTGTTGCAGTCAACTTCTGGAGTATTTTTGTATGTCTTCTCTTTCTCCTTGCGCGCGCAGAATGGGCGCCTCATATTATTTTCCAGATTCACGACTCGGACATGATCACAGGACACGCTTTCGAAAAAATAATTAACGGGCCCGCACATCATACCTTGCATCATCTGTATTTCACGGTGAACTACGGCCAGGTAAGTTTCTGAACCATGTCGAACTCTATCCATTCTCAGCACAAAAATGCTCGCAGTACTTCACCTGGGCGGATCGTGCTGGAGGTTCATACCGACAACCAGAGTCGAGTCTAGATCCTCTACTCGACATTCCAGATTTAAAGAAGGAGTGAATCAACCCATAATCGGTCGCTCTGTATTTAAACCACTATATCATACCACCGCTTTGGAACATCTGCATGTAACCAGGACATAATTGCTACTTTACGACCCGTCAAGTTGACACTGTTTTTTGATTTCTGGTCAAGATAGGTGTGCTTCAGTGAAACTCGCGGAATTTGATCACTTTTGACTTGTCAAAAAGTAGAACTTGAATTCCGCTCAGCTCACGATGCTATTTTCAGCGATCCTGCAGGCAAGCATGAAGCCGTCTTCTACGGGTGTACACTTCGCTTCTTTGCACTTTCTTCTTCTCTCAATGGTCCATTCAAGGTTGTGCCAGTACGAAAGTACGTTAGGGCCTGTTCGGGTCCCCGGCTTAGGCTCAGCTTGGCGTTGGCTTCACCCCCAAAATCGAACGATTTCGAAGCCGAAGCCAAGCCAACAGCTTCAAAATTGCATCATCTTGGCTGGAGGCCGACAAGAAGACTGGGGAAACAGGTCTTAAGTTTGCTCTAAGTATCAAGAGAGTATGTTTGTGGTCGAGACTTGAAGCCTGAACTTGGCCTGAAAGGCCATCCCATCTTTTTCATCGAGATCAATCCTCTAACATCCTTTGCCTTACGATCCCAAACTTGAAGAAGTTGAGTTGCAAATGCGACGCCGCTTCAGAGATCTGAAGCTGATCCTAGCCATCTCCCGCCTATGCGGGATCGGCGCATTCAAGAGACACAAGCCACATTTCTTATTACACACACCTCCCATACGAGTTCAGAGCCCAGGAAAACTCACTTATTGTTCTTACAGCTTGAAAAAGCTTGAAGAGGCAGCCTCCAGACTGTTTCGAAGGTAAGTGAACCAATGGCTGAGCGCTGAGCGCTGATTACTCGATGGTACACATGATGCCCGCATTAAGTCCCACTGCTTGCAGGTGCGTCGATCATTCTACCCTGGCCCAATTTCTTATGTCTTCAAATCCCGATATCGGTCCTTCTAATCGCTAGTTTTCATGGCCCTGCCCGATACTAGCGCAGCTTTCGCCATACATAAGAAACTCTTTGCCCGCCCATGACTCACCTATCTTGTCATGGAGTCTATGTACTCTTGGGCCATCGATATCCCAGCTATCCAGCGGCCTACAGCAACTTATAATTCCGTACGGCACCAACCTACCCCTGTGCAAGCAGCACGAAATGACCCATCCTTCGTCGTTCACTTGCCCACAACACCGGAGCTCTTTGAGCGCGACGCTCCACCGCCGTCTTATACTGTACTTTCAAATCTCCCAGTCTATAGTTCGTGCATCTCGCCACGGGCAGATCCTCCAACCCAATCTATGTTGCTCTTCAAATTGGGTTTTCGTACGCGTTTCTTGTATTACGATTAAGGAGTCGATGCTCACTTCACAGGTATACACTAGTTTTCCCCCCTCTGTGGATCCTGGGGTCCTTCTACATCTCACACTCGATTCGATTACCACTTGTACCCTATCGTCCCCAACGGATACCAGGGAAATTGGAACTACGTGATGATGCACTCACTCACATTCGGGAGGTAGAGGTAAAATGGGGGAAAAGATGTCTAGGTGCCTTGTTTCTTCTTGTGTGCGTTGGATTGGCTGTAGGGGTTACAATTTGGGGTGCTTTGAAAATGACGAAAAAGCAGGGTTCTCGCTAAGCTTGCCCCGTAATCTAATTTCCAGAACGGTGTACGTACTTTTGTTATATTAGCTTCATTACATTATAAATTATAGGGAATGGACAAATCTTAGATGGGTTAAAAGATACAAGATTGCAGAAATAGCCAACGTGAAGGTACATGAAAAGAATCCAAGAAAGGGAGTCGATTATTTTCTAGCCCTCTTCCTGACCTCTTCATCTTTACAAGCATGCAGCATTAACTTGTTAGGATGCCCCGGAGTCATTCCAGAATGGCCTTTCGACCAGTCGTAGGAAACAGCATAGGCGAAGATGGAACCGTTACGGTTGAATGCGCTGGTGGAGATAGGTCCTGTAGCGGCGTCGAAGGCTAATATGCAAAGTTCAGATCAAAACAAAACAAAAAATTTATTCGCAACACACTCTTTAAACGCGTGCGAGCGTCCTTGTCCCAGAAGTGGATTGTACCGTCAGAACCTGCGAAGGTAAATTTGAAGAGGGCGAGGGCGCTAGCGCAAAAAAGACGGACCACAAGTAGAAAATGTTCCATGAACAGGATGAAAAGAAATGTCGTTGACAGCGTATACCAACGCTTGGTCTTTCGCGTTGGGGACTGAATCACGTCGATGGCATTTGAAAGAAAAGTTGTTTCTGAAAACCAGTCAGTGTGTACAGATACGGAGGAAAGTGAGGAGCGTTACGATGCGTCTTTTTCTTCAACATATCTGGCATACGATCAGACAGAAACACTGCTGGGCGAAAATTTCCTTACTGGATGGCTACCCTGCCTTCCACACTACCCACGGCGAAGCCACTGTTCACTGACGCAGTGAAACAAGAAACCACCCGTGTTTGCCACTTCAAGGGGGACTGGATGGTCTGTATATTTTGAATAGTAAGAAAAACGATCCGTTGCCGCGGCCGATCCTACCTTGTAAGCAGTATTAGGATTGGTCAGGTTGAATATTTGAATGTGACGTTCCGCCGTTCCAACGACCATCAGCGGGTACTGGACATCAAACGTGTAACACCGCTCAGGGAGTTGTACGGTGGCCACAGGGCTTGGTGTTCGCAGGTCCCAGTATTTAATGGTCTTGTCCCAGCTTCCCGTCGCGAGGATTCCGGCCTGAGGTGCGTCTACCCAAGCGACTACCTTAATGGGAGCATCGTGCTGCGCGACTTGCGTAGCCTGGCCTGTAGTCACATCAAACATGCGACCAGCGTTGTCAGCACCTCCAGAAAATATTTTTGTGCCATCCTATACATTTTGAGCTCCATGTTGGTGATGAAGGGCAGATCCCGTACCTTGTTCCAGCACACATCTAGAACAGGCCCTTGGTGCTGGTACATTGCCTTTCCCTGCGTTTGTCCACCCGCTCCCACCTCATAGATCCGCACGCTATTATCCCAACTTCCTACTGCCAAGTAGTCAGCCTGACTTGAGAATGACAAGGAGGATATTGAGTCTGTGGGCGGGTCTGCGACTTCGACATCCTTTTCAGCGGTCTGAGAAGTGTTAGTGGTTGCCGCGTTTGTTGCGGTATTTGAAAAGAAAGACATGGGAAAGGGAGTCCCCTACTGAGGCAAGGTTAATCTCGGGAGTTGTACGTGTGGTTCCAGGGGATAGGCTGCGCAACGAGTTGCGGCCGTCGTGGTTGAAGGAAAAGCTGGGCGCGCGCCATGTTTACAATTTACCATATCAGGGAAACAGGACAGTGATTCAATAAAATGTTTGTAACGTAAAGTGGCAAGTATGGATACATTGAATGTGTCTATCAGGCATGAGTGGAGTGTAATATGATATTCTATGAACAAAAATGTGTTTTTTGATTGATTAATATGTACCACTTGATGTTTAGCAGAATGCAAGCTCGGCGTGCCATGGCGTGAGTGCATTGCAATCGACGCGATGCAAGAGCTGGCGATAGTGCGACTGGCACCCAGAGGGCGCTGTGTGTATATGCCAATGTGGGTATAAAGGTATGCAGCCAGGCATTGTGGTAGCGCGTTTGCGCTTGATATAAATTTGAGTCGAAAAACAAGGACGAAGGTGCATCATGGAAGATTGAGGGCTCCTGCTGCAAAGCGTTGATACAATGGATCATCTAGCGGCGTATCAGGATGCATCTGGAGTTTCCCTTCCCATAGGGCTGCTGACGATTTCGAAGGGTCGGCGTGAGCTGGGTCTGAGAGATTTTCTTGTCGCTGGAAGCATCCACCAGTGGCCACAGCCCCTACGATTAGTGTGGGCGCCATCGTCAAAACCGAGGACCTGAAAATAAATAAAAATCGATAAGTGAACAAAGGGGGGGTTGAGAAACTTACATTCGTAGCTGTGGAAATTCCTGGCTAAGCCGTGCTGACCGGCTTTTAACAACGATAGACGAAGATCGTACACGCCCACCCCGGATGTTTGCAAAGATAGAGAGATTATCGCGAACTAGAGTGATAGCGCCATTCCATGTATCGGCGTCTGGTCTTCTGGTGGGCAAGATTTCAGGCTTTCCAAACAAACCGATGAGAGTAAACAGTTTTTCGAACGGGCCGTTGGGAAGGCAGCGAACAAGGGCTCCCAATGGAATAGAGACAATACCGAGGGCAAGGGAGATTCCCCATTCACGACCAGCAATGCGTGTCACTTGAAATGCAGCGCCGCCAACAAAAACGATCAGAACTTGGACAACAATTTCTGTACATGACATGAGGTTAGAATTTAGTGTACAAAGGAAAACCATGCGATAAATACCAATGAGCGTAATAACCAGGAAGTAGCGATTCTTAATGATGCCTTCGAAAATATTGAGTTTATTGTCAAGCCGCCTGCTGTTCACTGAATTGAAGATCTGAGCGAAGACGAAGGTGTTGAAGACGACTGTCTTGACGATATCATCGCTGTGTGTAGAGTGGTCAAACCCAAGGATGGTGTTGCCGAGGAAATGGAAGATCAAGATGATGGCGATCTGGTACGAGGATTGGAACAGAATCATCTTGTACATTTCGACAGAAAATAGTGGTGCTGTCTTCTTCTCAGGCATGCGTTCCAGAAGGCTCTCTGTGGCGGGGTCAGTCGCCAGCGCCAGTGCAGCGAAGGTGTCCATGATAATGTTAATCCACAGTAATTGAACCGCGGACAGCACCGAGGTCTCGTCCACGGATGCAAGGGCAGAGACGAAGGTAATAACGACAGCAGTGACATTGGTTGAAATTTGGAACTGTAGAAACTTGCGGACGGCATCATTGACGCATCGACCCCACATGATAGCTTTGACAATTGAAGCGAAGTTATCATCCATGAGTATGATATCGGATGCTTCCTTCGCGACCTCAGTTCCTGCAATTCCCATTGAGAAGCCGACATTTGCAGTTTTCAGTGCAGGGCCGTCGTTGGTGCCGTCGCCGGTCACAGCAACAATCTCTCCATTGCGCTTCAGCGTTTCGACGAGTATTTTCTTGTCTTCCGGTGACGAACGGGCCAAAACTTGCAAACGAGGTACAATCTCCATCATCTCCACATGACTAAGCTTGCGGAAAACCGGACCCTCCATGACGATACCGCCCTTGGTAAAAATGCCGCACTGCATGGCGATGGATCGGGCAGTGAGGACGTTGTCGCCAGTACACATCTTCACGGTAACACCCGCGCGGTGGCACTTCGAAACAGCGTCACGAACGCCTTCACGGAGGGGATCCTCAATACCAGTAATTGCAATCAAATTAAGCTCCTTGATTAACGCTGGCACAGGGACCTGTAGGAAATTTTACTGAGTGTTTAACAATGGAGCGAAAAGTTCGCGTACCTCGCCTTCTTCGTTGAGATGTGTATTCAGAGGAGGCCAGCTCTCGAAGTCTTTATAACAAAGGGCAATGGTGCGAAGGGTCTGGTTGGCGTAAAAAATAATGGTGCGGCTGATATTGTCCCTCGCCAGATCGTCGATCGCCTTTACCTCGACCTCCTCGTTAACTTTACCGGTTTCGCATTTTTGGTTGCGGATCACAACATGTTGCGCGCATTCCTTTGACAGTATCTCGCTGGCGCCTTTTGCATATAACCTAAACTTTCCAGAAGAAAGCCGAACAACAACGCCCATGAATTTGCGCTCGCTGGAGAAGGGAATCATTTGGATGACGACCGCAGCGTCCCTTGTTTCCTTGTAATCCCTGCAGCCCAATTCGTGAGCGAATTGCAAAAGGGCGGTTTCGGTTTTGCTCCCAATAAACACTTTTTCACCGGTCTCTGGATCAATGTCCTGGAATGCGCTAGAGTTAACCGCAATCGATTCACTGAGCAACTCGCGAAGTTGCGGAGAGAGGATGGCGGTCAAATTGGCCTGGTCAATAGAAAAGTCCTCGTAATGCTTGCGGATCTGTTCAGGACCAGAAGTGGATTGTTCCATTTCCTCGGCGTTTGAACGAGCCGCATTGTCGTTGAGTTGGCGAACAAATTTGGCATGTATGCCAAGACAGCCAGCAACAACCGTCATGGAATTCTGCGTGAGAGTACCAGTCTTGTCGGTACATATCACAGAGGCGTTAGCCATAGTTTCACAGGAACCGAGCACTCGAACCAAAAGGTTTTCTTTTGTCATACGTTTAGTCGCGAAAGCCAAGGCCAAAGTTACCGCCAAAGGAAGACCTAAACGATGACGAAGGTATGGAAGACGCGGCAACCGAGAGGCAAGTTCCACACACCTTCAGGAACAGCAACAACAATCAAAGTAACAGCTATAATCAATATGTCGACGAAAGCCATCCCGTTCTGATTCGGAGTCCTGTATTGAGTAAATATAATAAACACCAAAAAAAGAGATGGCCAGCTACACACCGGGCCGGGTTGCCTTTCACGACTTGTACAATAAATCGAATCATAAGGGATATAAAAAGCAGGAGGCCTGCAACTGAACCAATCTTAGCGATAAGCTCAGCAAGGTTGTTCAGTTTGATCTGGAGCGGAGTATTCTCTGCGTCGCCGCGAAGGGCTGTGAGAGAAAAGAAGAGGGCTAATTGAGCGAAGGACGCAAGAGGACAGAGAACTGCGACCCATACCCATCATTATTCGACCGTTAAAGCTCTTGGTACCAACAGCCACGATGACGTATTTTCCAACCCCTTCAAGGACCTTGCTGCCGCTGATCATGAAACAGTCGCTATGTGCGGCGTGCGGTCCTTTGGCCTTGTGCAGCTGGACAACATCATGGAAGGGAGCCTTTTTGATGGCGTCCGACTCGCCGGTGGCACCAGACTCATCGCACTTAACATTGTGACCAGAGATAAAGATGCCGTCGCAGGGAATAATTTCACCAGGTTCAAGGAGAGCGATGTCGCCAACTACGACCTCCTGTAAAATGAACGATATTTGGCCCTTCATGAAAAATGAGAATAGAACGACTAAACGATACCTTGACATCAACGACTTTCTCGACGCCATCGCGTATGACCTTGACTCCACGCTCCTCCTTCTTTTCATTCAAAGTTTGAAATTGACGTTCTTTCTGCCAATCGTTCAGAGAACCAACAATCACCTTGAAAGCAAGATTTTTTAAAATATATACCAGAATATGGGGAAGGGAAGTACTTACAACGATACCAATAGCGACCATGATGGCCACACCTTCCACCCAATCTACAGGTGCTTCGGTTGTATCCCTGTTCGGTTTCAAGTCCTGAAAAAGCCCCAGGGCGAGAGAAACGATGGCGGCGATCGACAAGAGAATCTTTCACAAGTCCAAATGAGCATCCATACGTGAAAGAGAAAAAAATGACCACACCAAAACTTTGTCCTTCAATGCCATCCACATTAATTGCAGCAAAGTCTTGCTTGCCCGTTGAGGAAGAATATTTTCACCATAAACCCTTCGACGATCCTCAAATGTCGCCTGCGCAGCAGGATGCTCTCCCTCAGTTGGCGAGGAGATCCCGCCGTTGGGCTCAGTAAGCATAATTTGAGGAACCAGCGTGTCATTCCCGCCACCCTTTTCTGGGTCGTGTCTGTGAGACACACCCTGTCCTGCCCCTAGCACCCCTGGTTCGCCCTTTTCACTCACTGTCTCCGTCCGACGGGGAGGGCTCTTTAATCCGTGATCTGCGCTGGTCCCTAAGCCACGAAGTAAGCCATCCGTGCCGCCAAAGCTCGCAAGCATTTCGACGCTCTTCGGGTCGAGCATATGGGCAAGCTGAAAGGGCTTAAACGCAAAAGGAGTACAGTCTACGGCTTCATCTTGAGCGAGTTCTTTTTGATGTGTGGTTTGGTGTTCGCCATCGGTGTCATGCTCGCCTTTCATTTTTGGCTTCCTCTCCTGATACTCAACTTCCTGCGAGTCCGTTTTTTTGTGAGAACCCCGCGAAACGGAATGAGAGTCAACGTGAGTAAAAGAGGTCGCATTCGACTTCACGTGCCGAAGGTCAGATAAATGTGCATGGTCCCCTTCGGTTTCGGTCATGCTTGAAAAAGTTGCATTGCTCAGTTTTCGATGGTGTGAGAGACCAGAGGTCGACGCGTCGTCTGCGTTCAGAAGCCCCAGAGAAGACATACCCGACTTTTGTTCAGGCTTGTTATCGCGAAGCGCTAGAGATGATTGAAAATGCACAGAAGAATGATTCGAAAGTGTTGGAGACGGGGGAGTCGTCAAGGCGGAAGGAGTATCCGAGATGTCAGAGAAAGTAGGAGAGGGAGGACCATCGTAAGATGAACGGGGATTATAAGAAATAGGAGAGAGAAGTCCTGGTGAAACTGGAGACTGCAAGGTAGACACGTTGTGGTTGACGTTTGGCGAAATGATCAGAGCCGGAGTCGACGAATCAGTGGTTATGTTAATGGAGGGAATGGCGTGGTTGTCGTTGGAATCGCCTCGTGAACTGTTTGCACTGCCCACCATGATAGTGGTTCAGAAAGAGGAAATGGTTGAAGCTTCTGGCCTGATATACCTGTCGAACTGCCAAGCGCGAGACAAACGCACAGCCTTGGATTCGCCGAAAAGAGCAGCGCCACAAGACTCGCCGTGGCTCCTCAGAGACTCCACTCCCCTATTCTCGCGTTCTTCTACCCTCTTCTCCGCCAAGGACTGCGTTTAACAGCTTTTGAGCCAGTCCGCGATGATGACGGCGGGGGCGCGTGCTATAACTTTGGGCGCTTGTGGAATATGCAAACGATCGGGATTCAGGAGAGGTATCGGCGTTACGTAATTGACATGAGCACGCCTGCTCCAGCTCGGCTCTGTCACCAGTGAATCGGTGATTCTATCGCCGCTGTCCGTGACATCGCTCTTAAACCGGATAACAAACTCCATCGTCGTCATAGATAAGTTCCTAATCAGCGGAGGCCGGCGTCTGGTATCCCTTAGCCCCACTCGGAGTCCAATCAAGTGGGACAATAATTGTGCCAGGCTTTCCTTCGTGTTGTTGTTACGACTCTCGTACTTAAAACGACGTCAAAGATACTGGTCAGTCTGGTTCTATACCAAAGACAAAGGCATAAGTCCTTGGCATTTTAAGCTTTCGATGACAAGCATTCTCGTGAGCATTGTGGCAGAAAACGATCGAGGGTGTTCACCATGCACGTGTGTCGCATGTACGACGCCTGAGCACTGAGTACTGAGCCACCACCCATTGTCTTGACCAAGCCACGGGTAGAAAACAGCACAAATGTGGGAGGCCAAGGTGGTGATCGGGTTTTAGCTCTAGCAAGCTGCAAAATTTTGAGGAAATTCTTGCGCCTCCATTGGAATGAATTTATTGAATTTGGGGTGTGTCTTAATTTCTGACTCGCAAAAACCAGCTGCTCTAGTTCAAGCTGTTTCATCTTTCGTTCGTAAGTCCGAGGCAACGTCGCCTTGACTGTTACTTGACTGTGGAAATAAGCTGTTGATTTTTTTTTTCGTATAAGAAGATTCTTGGCTGAGGGGCTTCCGCAGCCATTTAATAGATCGGCCACTACAAACCGAGTCGGATGCCGTGGACACACAGCCTCGCTAAGTTGACGAAGGCTATGCATCGACAACGTTGCCTATACATGTAATGTTGAGCATGCTCACCGCAAGACTTGGCTCGGCCAAAAAAATCTTTCTTCCAAAACTACTATTGCCTTACATAAAAGGGGATGATACCTTGATGATACCAGTAGATATTCTGAGATCCAGCTCTTGGTAACTCTTTGTATTACCGAACCACCCTGGGCTTTGAGGAAAGGGCCAAAAGTTATCAATGACCATTTATGGTAACCTTCCTTCCATAAATGGGATGTAAAGGACAAGATATGTAAGGATAAATTTCTCGCGGTCACATTTTGTCTCTAGAATGGATATTAAGTGTGAGTTGGGACGTTTCTATGATACTAGGAATTCCCCCCCAACAACAACCGATAATCCGCTCGCATGACATTCAGTCTAATTGTGTATGTATACTGACCATGTATACGAAAAGAATAAAAATGATCCAAAAAAAGTATCGTGATTCGCTCTCCACCTGTTCTGCTCAAACGTCCGTGTCAGGGCCGGGTGTAAGCGGGACGGTTCCATTTGTGATGACGGTACCTTCGCCCGCCGTATCGCCTGGCTTCACCTCTAGCTCAGCTTGGCCCTCTTTACTGACGTCTCCCGCATCTATCTTGCTCATTTCTTTGATGAAACTGCTGCCCCAGAATGCAGCGCTGTATTTGTTTACATATTTGAACAGCTTTCGGTGGTTTTCAGCGCGAACTGTTGAATCTATTGTCACTGCTTCGTGAATAGCGTCAGCAACTTGCTGTGAATCCCAAGGGTTGACAACAATCGACCCGTTCAAGCTCTGGGCAGCGCCAGCAAACTCGGAGAGGATCATAACTCCTTGGCGTGCTTGTTGACAAGCGATATACTCGTATGAAACCTGTTGTACGGCAATTAGCACAAACAACGGCAATGGAGATACGGAGACGTACCAAATTCATACCATCCCTTGTACTAGAAACAAGACACACGTCGCTCACGGCGTACAGAGCGCACAGTTCATCGAATGCCAAGCTCTTGTGCATAAAGTGGATTGGCATGAATTCGACAGTGCCAAACCGGCCGTTGATACGCCCAACGAGTTCGTTTACAGTAGATCGTAGATTTTGATATTCTTCAACATCTTGGCGTGATGGCACAGCCAATTGTACAAGTACGACCTAGTCAAAGTGTTGGGAAATGAATTAAGGCAAGATCAATCAATTAAATATACCTTGCCGATCCATTCCGGATGCTGTGTTAGGAAGAGTTCAAGCGCATGCAGTTTTTGTGGAACACCCTTAATATAATCCAGGCGGTCAACACCCACAATGACCTTCACGCCTCCAAATCGCTGCTCTAGCTGAGAGATGCGGTCCTTGACAGATTGCTTTTTCAGGTTCTAAGGACAAGGTAAGCAACACGCAACTTGATCATTCATGAACTCCACACACTTCAATGAAACTGCTCGGCTCGATTCCAATCGGGAACGTACCGACGTGAGCTAACCTCCCTTCAAACTCGACTCCATTAGGCATTGTTGGAAGACCCAGAATCCTCGTGCAAGACGAAAGGAAGTGCCGTGCATAATCGTAGGTGTGGAACCCGATCAAATCACAGTGGAGGACGCCAAGCAGAATTTCTCGCCTCACCGGCAATATCCTACACCAAGATTCATTGATAAGAAAAATACTGTAAAGGAACGACCAACACACCTGTAAATTTCACTACTTGGGAATGGAGTATGTAGGAAAAACCCGATCTTGACACCAGGAACAGTAGTTTGGCTTGAAGTGGGGTCACCCTCCACCCCTTCAGTGATTTTCGATAGCTCTTCTGTGGTGAATGTGCCAACATTTTCATGTCCGTCAATCAGGCCGCGCAGGAGCAACGGAAGGAGCATCAGGTGGTAGTCTTGAACCCAGACCATGGAGCCAGGCTTGATTTGCTGACGGACGGCTTCAGCAAACTGCATGTTTGCCTGGCGATACGCTAGCCAATTCTCCTCGTCAAAATTCATCTCTCCAGGGTGGTAATGAAAGAGGGGCCAGAGGATGGAATTCGAGAAACCGTTATAGTGGCGATCGGCTACGTCATCGTCAAGATAGACGGCCTGGCAGGAGTACTCCTCCATGAGGCGTTTGTCGACGACGGGGCGGTCTTTCGGCGGGATGAAGAAGCCAGGCCAACCTATCCACGTGAAGTTAAGGGATTTCTTGAAACCAGATAGGGCGGAGACGAGCCCTCCGGAGGACATTTTGAAATGGTACTCGCCCGCTGCATCTTTGTTAATGGTGATCGGAAGACGATTGGAGACTACAATGAGATGGCCTCCTTTGCCTATATCCATGTCGGGAGGCGCGTCAGGGGATGGCTGTGTGGGGGGGATCTCTAATGGCGAGAAATTATATAGGAATAAAAATGCACAAGAATCCTTGGAACGGGCCCGATTGGGAGTGATAATCCGATACTAGTTACTCCCCGATGAACGTTTGATGGTCGCCGGATAAACGGCGTTAGGCAATACGGGGGAAGACGGTAGAAAAGCGAGTGGACTGGTGTGGATTTAGTGGAGCAAGATGGCAAGCCATCCTTCGGGTTTCCCCTTATGGTTTTTCCACTAAAATCTCACAAATGCATCCGCAATATCAGGAAATCATTATTTTCATCAGTACAACACAACAATACGTTCAGATACACGATGCGGAGCTCCGGAAAACCCTCTAATCGAATAGACCGAAGCCCTATAATCGGAGTGAGTCCCGACCTGCTACATACAGGGATTACCGAAGGAACACATACCATATCCTCGTCGGACTCCTCCTCCTTCTCTGGCTCCTTCTCTTCCACCGCCGCTGCGGCAACGGGTGCAGCCTCTTCAACCGGAGCTGCTGATGCGAAAGCATCAGGATTGGCGAGGTACTCCTTGACCTGCACATTCAACGATGAGCATATAATGGTCAACGGTGGGTAGGAATCATCGTAAAAATCAGATAAAAAAGAAATCGACAATGCACCTCTTGAGACGCTCCGAATTTTCAGTGTATTTAAAATTAAATCATGTAGACTATACCACAATCCAACAAAGAAAACACGTACCTTCTCAGAACCTTCAAACGTGTACTCAGTAGCGAGCGAGATAGCGATGAGGTTTTTATAGGCATTGACAAGGGTGTGAGTAACCGAGACGATGGTCGGGTAGTTGAGAGCTAATGAAATGGCGGCAACAGTCTTGATACCAGACAAGAAGCGGTCGATGAGCTCATTCTCGTCAATGTCGAGAACATCGGGAGAGAAAATGTTGCCCTGGTCGAAGATTTGCACGACAGTCATACCGTATGTGAACGGTGAAATGTTAAGCATGTTGAGGAGTGTTGCCTCAGAGGTTCCAACACGTGTCCCGGCAACGACGACCTTAACGTCGGACACGATTTCAATGGTACCACGAGCAATTTTGGTGGGGACACCGAGAGCCTGGAAGAACGAAGTCTTGCCGGGCTCCATACCAGTGTTACCGGCTGGGACAGTGACATCCTTGGGGGCAAAGGCACCAGCACGAGCGGGGGCAGCGACTTTGTTGGCGACAATGATTTCACGAATCTCTTTGAGGTCTTCGTCGGTAAAGACGAATCCGATGTTACCCTTGACGTAGGGGAGGAGTCGCTCGTATTGAGGGTATTCGGCTAGGATAGAGCGAAGGGCGCGTCGGACCATGGTGTTCTTGCCCATCAAGACGACACCTTTGCCACGGAGGGCTACACGGATTTGATGCATCTGATTTGAACCAACGTTGTCGACATTAACCAAGAAAATGGAGGCTGGGAAATGTCTAAGTTAAGGGAAAGAGGACAGATAAAAAGAGCGCACCGTATTTGTTGAGAAGCTCCTTCAACTTATCAAAGTAGATAGACTTGTCAGCACGGGAAGCACCCATTGTAAATTTGGTTTATCTGCAGGGTCCATCAGCCAAACTAACAGAGTTGGTGTATGAGATGAGACTAACAGTGTCCTGGATTAAGTGAAGATGTTGACGAGCGCCTCCCGATTGACCTCTGCCGCTTAGAGAACAAAATAAGAAAACAAGATAATATGTTATGGAACGTCTTAAATGTACCTGGTAGTGCCAATGGATTTTTCAAGGCAACTTGTTGAGGGTGAAGGTGAAGCCGAGTCGAAACTTTTGTGTGGTGACTCTCGTGGGAAAAGTATTAAGGTTTGTCTTTGAACACCCGCCACGGCAATTGCCGAACGCTTTTGCTGGCATTATCGGTTCAAATTTCTTCAACGACTGCTTCGTGCTTTTAGGCTGGTCAAGGCCTCTTTGGCCTTTGTTTGAGGGGCGCTCGACTGTAGAGCACACCTATTGTTGGAAATACACGGCTCCCTTGCCGAGACGTACGAAATTGCTTCTATGCAATGGAATGTTGCGATGGTGCCAACTTCCTGTCCGTGTGTTGGATGGTAGCGTTACGCCAAGTATCGGCATTCGGTATGTTCACTCCTACACGAGGGTGTCATGATGTTGATTTGACCTAGCCATTACGCACGCAAGCTTGTCGGTTCGACCTCCATTTTTTCGTCAAGTGCGTTTAGGCCGCTCGACTGCCCTCAGTCAAATGGCAACATTTTAAAACGATGCCGCAGTACGCGGCCTTCGCGTCTTGCGCGTCCAGCTGTTTCTTTTCCCCAATCCCTCGCAATAAACATGCTTGATGCTTCTAACATTGAGCCAGTCCCTCCCTCCGAACTTGCAAAATCCGCCCCCTGCTTCGCTCCGCTCGAGACTGTGAGCGACGAACTGAGTGCTTCGACCCTCAGCGGAATTTTATCTTCGAGGTACTCTCCTCCTGTGAATCTTCTTGTAGCTTTGTATACGCGGGCGAAGCATCAAGGCATGCTCTCTTGCCTTTCGTCGGTGCAGTTTACTGAGCTTTTGATGATTTGTGGAACGCACTTTCTGGCCGATGAGGGTCGGGTGCCCTCTGTATATCATTCTCAGCGTATGTTAGAAGATCAAGGTAGTGGAGGGGCGGAAGATGAGGCTGTTCATTGGAAATTTATGTTGGATGTCCTTGGGGATAAAGAAAATTTGGGATATGACTTGGAGGAGGTCGATCGTTATTGGATGATGCTGGCGTTGTTGAAGACCGCAGCTCACGGATCTACATTCTCAGGTGAGAGGGATATCATTTTTCACTTTAACCCTCTGACGCCATGTATGGTTGCAGTTTCAACTCGTGAAGTTCTTTCTCTGGCGAATTTCCAGTACTTGAAGATTCGCCATCAACCCCACAGCGAGATCCACATGCCATACTTTCGCACCCTCTTGAGCTTGAACCGGAAATGCTCATTAACTGCCTTGAAGTATCTGAGTGACTTGCTCAAACTTCATCCAGGCACCGCCTCCAACTATTCCGGTCTGCTTTGGCAAGCCTCAGCTCAAAACGGGCATGATTTACCGTTGCAACTCAAAGCTGAAATTTTGGACATGATGTATACTCGCGCGACCTCCCCTCCTAGCGTCACGCGATTATCACCACTCCGAGGAAATCAACTGAAAACATATAGTGTTTCTCAGCTGGGTTTTATCCTCTCTTCTGTTTTATTTCCTGGTTACAGCCCAGAGTTTTCTCTGAACTTTCTCAAGCAATGGGCTGTGAAACAAGTGATGGAAGCATTTGCGCCGAGTTTGCCAGTTGATGAACGTTGGGACAATTTTTTGTTGCTTTCAGTCTCCAGGCTGTCGAGAGAGTCTTCTGTGGCGTCTGAGTTGTCGCTGAACAGTGCTTGGAGGACTAAGAACACGGTATGGTCAACTATTCTCATGCTTGCAATTTTGGAACAGACATTTTCGGTAATGAAACTCGATGTTCTGCTCCGAACCGAGGTCCAGGGAATTTTGAGGCCCCTGTGGAGAGTATGGAAGGAAATCGATATTTCTTGCACGCCAATCGACATCACGCGTTCGGTTGTCGCAGGGTTCTTTCGCATTGCCGCTTTGTCAATTGATAAACCGTTGACCGATGGGTGTTTCCGGTACTGCAAAGAACATTCGTTGTGGACGAACCGAACGGGCGAGGAATCTGTCATGTCCGCTCAAACCGCATACGTTATCGCCGCCTATGTAATGGCATCGGCGTCATGCCGTGGACGGGACTGGTCAGACATCTTCTCGAGTATATCATCTGCATTTCCGGGCACACAGTGGAGAGATCAAGTAATGACAGAACTTGTTATTCTCTACGCTTCACAAGACGTTAAAACAGGCGCCAATCTTATTTTTTTCAGTCAAGCCAATGGTATATCCCCATCGATCAGTGCCGTTCGAGTCCTCAGCCTAGCCCTCGTTGCAACACAAAAATGGGATCTTTTGGTTCCCTTCCTTTGGGAACCTCGATTTCCACGAGAACACATCGAGCATCTACTGGTTTCTTTCCTTCGTGTTTTTCAGACACAACGGCGAGAGTTAGCGGATGCATCTCTGGTGGAAGTTTTGGGTAAACGTATGTTAAAATTGTACGCTCACTTGCCCCCGGCACCAACGTCCAGGTACCCCATTCGCTATTTTTTCTCTGTCATGGTTGCAACACTTTATGGTTCTATGGCTGTCGACATCATTGAAGCCATCCATCACAGCAATCCGGGTTTTTTTACCATGCGTGTTTTCGCTCGCTTAGCCCGTCAGCTGGTTGCGCACGGCGAACCTCGTGTTGCCCTCCGTTTGCTCCGCCTCGCCGAGAGCGGTGCTGCTTCTCGCTCGCTCGACGATATGAGAAGAAAGCTTACCATGGCTTTGCACAATTCGGGAGCCCACAATCTGGCCCGGAAAGCTTCCGGCCATAACACAAGGCGAACTCGCCGAGAAATGTTGATTCGAGCAGTCAATTTTCATCGAATTCCCACCGATCGCTTCAAAAAACTTCGCATCGTTCCTATCGCTTCAACAGTCCCTGAAGACGGACCGACCATTCGGCACGCGGTGTCTCTGTTGGTCAACGCAAATCGACCTTATACCGCTCGAAAGCTTTTCGCACGATCATTTTACAAACTGGATTCAAAACTTTGCACTGTGATTGGAAATATCATCCTCCATAGCCCTTCACGTAGCCTCAAGGAACGAAATGGCCGATTGGTTCGCCAGACCCTGCGGGTAAAAGACTTTTTGATGGATCATTATGGATTTGTTCCCGACCGAACAACGCTCAACATTATTTTGAAGACTCTTTTTAAATGGCGAACTGGGATTGACTCGCAGAAACTCAAGCGGCTTTTTGATCAAGTAATACGGCAGGGTTATCCAGCTTCTGAAAAATGGCATCAATGCCATGGTGTGCCATTTGGGACACCACCATCGTCTCCAGAACTGTTGTCATTCCCCTCTCTCACGTCGCACATCTCATTCGAGAAACATGTTCGACCCATGTATAAGATGTTCATCAAAGCATTTTACCTACGGAATGACGTTCACGCGGCCAAGAAGGTGGTTGGTATTTTGAAAGAGGAAGAGGTGGTAGCTCTGAAGGATAGAGAGAAACGGAATGCTGCACGTCGTATGGGTATTATCAAGAAACGGAAAAAGGCTGTTGTAAAATAAAATACTTGAAAAAATTTAGTCAACACATTATGATGGTGACCTGTTGATGTCGACCAACATCAGAATAACCAAGGTGAGAAGGAGTCTCGTCATAAACACTGCACCAATGCCAATTTTGCCCAGCGTAAGCTCGACGACGCATTCCAAATATTAGACAATGCTGTCGCTCCGACAGACCATCGTCCTCCACCATCGAAGAGGTCCAACACTTCGCACTCTCTCTACTCAACTCTGGCAAAATACGGCATCAAATCGAAAGAACACAGCCAACCGTTCGTTCACCTCATTATTCTCTGTTTTCCTCATTGTCATCTCCCCATAGCACTGTAGCGACGCCGGGCAAGAGTACTCCCCACCTGACTGCCATTCTGACACGAGCCGCCACACGGACGAAGAACGCCTTCTCATTCAGATATTCTACGCAACCTCCGTCTTTCTCTCCCTCCCTTTCCTCCCCCAGTAATGTAGAGTACCGCCCATCGTCCCTTCCATCCTTTCTTTCCCGTCTTTCCACATTCAGGCTTACAACCTATGCAAACAAACCACCAACCATCGATGCCGTCGCTGCTGCAAAGTGCGGATGGACCAACGATGGCAAAGACAGACTGGTCTGCGGCTTATGCAGTAGCTCTTGGGTCGTCGCAGGAAGGGAGGGAATGAATCGAGATGCTGGTAAGGAAGGTAAGCTCGTCTTGGCCGTTTTTGCTAACTGGATCTGGTCTAGCGAATGCATTAATTGAGAGACAACGAATATCCTTGGTGGAGGCGCATAAAAATGGGTGTCCTTGGAAAACGCGCCAGTGTGACCGTACGTCGTTTCAACCGCGTTCCCCTTCAATGTCGACAAGTGAATACTCCCCTCTAGCCTCCATCTACTGTATCCCATTGCAATCACCAACGGTGATGGTCAGGGACGTCAAAGCTGCAGCCATGTCTTTGAACGCAGTCCTAGAAGACGTCACGATAAAGCACCCTCTGGTACGTGTGCGTCAAATGTGAAGAAACTTCCTCACTCCAAATCCATCCAGAATCAATCTCAACTAAGTTCACTTCGAACAGCTGTGGCGTCATTCAAGCCACACATGCGACTCACATGTGACAACACGCCGAATGGCGATGGTCATGAGCCACCTGATTCTTCACGCTTCGCAGCGGAAGAATCAGAAGAGGAACCGTCGGAGATCGCGATTCTGACCGCTCTCTTTGGTTGGACTCTTGTCAAGTCGGCACCCCTGAAAGCCTCTCGGAGGGCGTCAACTGTACGAACAAGTTCCGCAGTACCCTCTGGCCCTGCGTCGCCCTCAGCATCGCGACCGGTAACCCCTCCATCAGCCAGCAAAAGGAATGCCATATCATTTCAACTACCATCCAACTTGTTAAACAAGGACAGCATACTGCTGCAATGCAACCTATGCCAGCGTCGGATTGGTCTATGGGCATTTGCACCTCGCCAAACCACCGAGCAGAAAGTCCAGACACAGGGAGATCCTGACAATCCCTCCACGCAACGTCCCAGAAAACCTATGCCTCAACGCCCCTTCGATTTATTGAAAGAACATCGTTCTTATTGTCCATACGTAGTCCGTTCTACTGTCGTCCCGTCTATGCCCATACCAGTCCAGGAATCATCCTCATCTTCTCCCGTCGAGTTGACACGTTCAACGGCATCCTCTTCAAACTTACAGGGGATAAATGGAGTACTCGACGGTTGGCGTGCAGTTCTCACCGTTGTACTTCGTTACGGAATGGCTCAACGACAAATGATGGAATATAATATTCGTGGATTGGAGGATGCGGCCAATACAAATGGGATTGCGGAACCTATGGAAATCGATAATGTCAAGGCGATGGTTGCTGGAGTGAAGAGCAAAGGGGTGAGTCTTATATTGCCCAAACCAGAGTAGAGCAGAACTCAAAGTGTCGTGTAGGGAAAGGATTTGCTCAAGTATGTCAGGGGGCTCTTAGGCTGATCTGGCGTTTTTTCTTTATTCAAGTTGTTTTATCTTGTCTCTCTACCCCTTGTCACCCCGACTTTGTATATACCTCCTTCAATTTCGCGAGTGCAACCTGTAACATAATTGTTTGCTTTCCCATTAATGGATCGAATGATGAAATATACCGTATAAGAGGCAAGTAAGGGATCCAAGTCTTTGTCGCTAACCCTCAGCCTATTGACCTTCTTAAGATGGTCGGCTTCGCTCAACATTTGCTTGAAATATCGTGCCTGAAATTGTTTGAGGACAGACGTCCCATAGAATGTGAAAAACAAACCTCCTGTTCTTCGACGAGCGTCCAAGCGTCCCCAGCTTTGCCTGCACGCGCAGTACGTCCAACTCGGTGAACGTACTTGCGCATGTCGACAGGTACATCATAATTCACGACATGGGATACGTGAGTAATATCTATGCCTCGCGAAATCAAGTCAGAACAAATCAAACTGATTTCGAACATGTTAGCACTTTTCGGCCAAAAACTTGAGATCGACGTACATATGAATTTGTTGCGCCTTGAACTGGTCTAAAATGGCTTTTCGCTCGCTAGGAGGGAGATCACTGGAGTATGCGCGTGCAATGATTGACTCTTCACCAACGGTTCCAGGCTCCTTCTCCAACCGCGTCTTCTCAAAAAACTCAAGAAGACGGACGAGCCGCGTTGTCGAATGGGCAGATTTCGTAAACACCAGCACATTTCTCAATTTTTGTCGGTAAACCAGATGGAAGAAAACCAGCGGCTTTTTCAAGGAATTAGATACAATCATATGCTCCTGGAGGTTCAAGGAAACTCGTTAGAGAACAACTCTTTTAAATTCAAGAAATAAACTCAACTGTTAGCATCGGTGGCATAGAATAGGTTTCCAAGATATGTGGCTCTTCGCCATCTTTTCTGCTTTGCACAATGAAGTATTTGGGATCTCGTAAGTTCAGAGCAGCGATTTTTGCAGGATCTCGCGTAAGGGTTGCCGAGAAGAGTAATTTTTGACAGGAAGTCTCTTTTTCTTCATGCTGAAATGCCGGAATGTCAGGGAAGGGCAGCCTTTGTAGGAAGGCTGGAGAAAGGCCATCTGATTCCGGTAGGGAATGTGGAGAGGGTGAGCTCAAAAAGGAACTGCTTTTCATGTGAGGTCTGGTAGCGGTAAGAACTCGGGACAGCCAGTCTTGGAAAGACTGCGCCAAAAGTCGGTCGGCCTCGTCAATCACCTGCGTGTGGTAAAGCAAGATTGAGGACGCCGCTTCCCACCAAAACAAGGACTCACGAGAAATCTAAGGTGTTGTAAAGAGAAATTAGGCGTCCCCATGAGATGATCGATCAATCGTCCCGGGGTGCATATTAGAATGTCGACTTTGCTAGAGCCTCCTTGGATGCTGAATTGCTAAGGTAGCGTCGGTGTTCGGCGAATATAAAGAAGAAGCTTACCTCAGTGACACGTTATTCACCAACTGTGCTTGTTCATGCGCAAAGGAGTTCTGACCTGTAGCCGTCCCGATCTGTGAAATAAATAAAAAGGTCCATATCTACGACGAAGGAACTCACCTTAAGACCTCGACCGTTGGTAATAGCTTCAAATGTTTCCCGGACTTGAGAGACCAGATCTCGTGTAGGCAACACAACAAGTGCACGCAAGCGAGTGACGATACGCGGTGAAAGAGTCTAATGCACCATCCTTAGAACGCCTTCTTACTCTAAGCCGAAAGAAAATACCTCAACTATCGGAAGCACATAGGCCAAGGTCTTCCCACTACCTGTGGGAGCTGAAATACAAACGTCTCGAGGAGGATCATAGGGAAGATAAAGTCGTCTGGCTAGCGGATCACGGAGAAGGAGGAACGGCAAGAGACTCGTCTGCACTAATAAGAAGGTGTAATTCGTTCAGCTTGAACCACCGAAGACATTTCAGCACATACCTGCAAATAGCTCTGTAATACCAATGCTTTTCAGACGCTTTCGAATCTTGGCGCTCAAGCGCGTCCCCCCATCATCGTCCTCGGCATCAGGTATTGGAAGAACAGTCGATGGGTGAACGACATCCGCGTCAATTAGAGCCTGGTCTAACCCTTGAAGCGCAAGAACAGATTTCGATGGTGCATCAGGTAATGTTGGTAGGGGAAAGGATGGTAATGTTCTGATTGATGGCTCAAAGTCTCCCATTGGTTCGTCAATTTCCATTTCCTCGGCGACGAGGTCATCTAGTACCGCGACGTCCCCAACTTCCAGCCTTGGACGCTTCACTGGGCGTTGAGTTTTCTTAGACTCGTACACCGCTTGAGTTTGTGGAGATTTTGCATTTTGAGTTGAGGGATTTATTATTGGATCCAGTGGTCTTGCTCCGCCTTCATGATTAGTCTCTCTCTTAAGCTTCTGTTTTCTACGTTCCCTCTTGTGTTTGAGATACCTCTGTTTTGCTTTCGTCCTCCCCTACTGCGAAGACGTTCATTTAGCTTTAGCAAACGAGATGCGGATATTGCAGACCTTTGGAGCTTCTACAGAGGTAGCCATCAAGGTCACTTCTGGTCACTTTCAAAAAAGTTGAAGTGTTTAGGGTTAGGGCTTATGTAGATGAGCGCGAGCCCCTTGACCATTTTCTTCGATCTCCGATGTTCAACGTTCAACTTCAATGAACTTTGAACAAATTTCTTGAGTAGCAGAAAATGTCAACAGCCGCCTCACCATCTCCGCTTGAACGCGCTTTATTTGCTACTACTGCACGTCTCATTTCATGTCTCGTGACGGAATCTCTTACTAGGGCGTATTACCTTCCGCTCCACCTTCCCAATGCACCTATTGGTGTGGCCGTTCTTCTCGCAGGAAATGTGTTTCCAGACAACACCGCTTTCGATGCAGGGGATGTTATCGCTGTTGTTGCCTTACGCCACCCCCCCGTCTTTCGAGGCGAGGTGAAATCAAGTCGAGGTAGGGAAATTGGGCTGCTGGATCCACAGGACTTACATCACCTGGTGTTCCTTACCAGCAAAACTATAATTGAGGGGACGTCTGAGGTGAATTAACTTCACGTACAGCTTCATTTATAGCGTTTCTTATCTGGCACTTAGCATGAAGAGCTGTGCTCTTCCATTGCTAAATCTCTCGGGAGCGCAGGTTGGACGATCACCGAATGCTTTCAGTTGTACCTGTGCACGGATCCCATATCTCTTTGGAACACTTTCGCGACTGGCATAAATTTAGATCAAGAATTATCGGTGGATATTGCAAGTGAATTATCCAGCGCAGTAAAATGGCAAAGTCAGATCTCTGTAATTCATGGCAAGATTTTATAGAGTGACAATTCTTGACAGCATATTCTTACCAACATCCTCCACGTGCTCCATTATTCAGATCCTCCAGCATCGATTGGGAACAGTCAATCGTAGAAGGACACCCGACCCACCCTGTGCGATGCAATTTGTTTCTGGGTGCCGATTATCTTAACGGCCCCCTGCCAGATGCACAAAACTCGGCGGTTTTTACCACCTCTCCCTGATTTCCTTCCGGGATCTTACGATCTGTATCACCCAAAGCTTAGACTGATATCCGTACCAAGAGAAAATTTAAAAATCACCTACAACTTCGAAGCTTTGTCCCAGCCAATCCTCGATGCCGTGATGAAGAGTTCAGGTCAGCATTTCAGTGCCCCCGATGGCCATGTGGTTGTGCCCGTCCATGAACTACAATTGCTTCACATCGAAGCTAAATTTCCTGACGCCATCATTTACCCAGCGCAATTCAGTCTCCCACTTCTTGCACAACAAAGTTTAAGGTACACGTCTTATGTCTTCCTTTGACGTTGTTACTCAGTCTTTTGTCTAGATCAGTTCTTGTTCCAGATGCATACCGCGACCTCCACCTCAAACTTGGAGTCGGTATCAAGCTCACCTCTGCAGTGCGAACTATATCCCCGGAGTCAGCATATCTCGGACCTCGATTCTCCGCCAAAGTTGTGCCCGTTCTGGCTTTGGATCCCAACGTCGTCACCGTCGCCAAGGAATTGGCCAGCGTGGTGCACGGCCACGCAGATGGGGAAATCGCAAAGCATTGTTCTGCAATTATTCGAGAATCTCCTGAGAGTACGAGTGAGGAACGACAAGAACGTTTGATTGTTTGTACCGCTCTTGTGGAAAGTGGTCACGCAGGCGTCGATGGGCATCTCCCTTCAGTTATTCGTGTGTTTGGTCTTGACAATGACGACAAACGTGCATTTTGGTTTAAAAAGTGTGTCATCAGTCGATTCATGGAGCCACCTCTCACGTTATGCCAGGTTTGTGCAGGTTTTTTTTCAGGCCTTCCTCCCACCAATGCTTCAGAATGGAGTGGCGTTTGAATGTCATCCACAGAACTGTGTAGCCCGTTTTGACGTTCACACAAAAGAGTTGAAAGGGTTTATTATCCGAGACTTTGGTGGACTTCGCGTCCACCGAGAGACTCTGCTGGCTACTACTGGCGTGGAGCTTGACTTCCTTGACGGACACTCCATTATAGCTGCTGATCTGGATGACGTGTACACCCGAATGTATCACACAGTTTTCCACAACCATCTCCAGCAACTCATACGGGTCCTTGGATTGCACTACAATGGACGTGGCTGGAAAATTGTGCGGGATCAACTAGGAAGAAGCATACCTCCGGACCATCCCCTTTACAAGGCCTGGCTTTGTCCGGATAGGACATCCCTTCCTGGGAAATGTTTTCTACGAATGCGAATGGCAGGGATGTACAGATTTGTAAGTTTATCTCCAATAAGTTTAGACTTCGCTTTTACACAGTTAACAGCACTTGCATGCCCCATTTCCCAATCTGATACATTATCAAGGTGCCGACGAATGAGTTTTAATCTGTTCGTTTCGACGTATCTATTATGTAAGATGCATCTACGACGACGTCGTTGTGAGCAGTCGCCGTTTGATAACCAGGTTTTGATGCCTTTCTCTGCATCAGCGAAACGTGCTTGTAGGTCCTGGCAGCACGCTAAATCTCTACTCCATTTTTCCCGACTACTCACGTCCCGTCCCCATCCGTTCAACTTCGTGCGAAAGCCAACCCAGTTCAATGAAAGTTACAGTAACAAAAGTAGGGTGCAAGGCAATATGACAATATTGCCGTTCAGGGTTGTTCAGCACCTCTGTCTTTTGAGAGGAAATTGACTGGGGCGACTACCATCATCAACAGGTATCTGAGAAGATTTTGGACGGTTAACTGACCTCGGATTAGAACGAAAACGCTTCAAGATTCGTATTGCGAAGAATTGCATCATCGGTTTAATCGGACCGGATCTACCCGAGATTATCAGATAAAATTTCAACAGTTCATCTCATCTCCTCGATCATATCTAGACCCTCCCCTCCCCTCAATCATAACTCTGACTGAGCAGGTACGCATTTTTAACGACTTATGTTGGCCTTGGAGTCCCTTGACACCTTTCTTTAAGGACTAACCTACCAAGTTGTACCAACTACTTCCAAACTACATCAAGTCGTGACGGCCCAAAATCAGCAATCTCCTGCGAGCACATTAATTTTTTTCACCGTGTCCGCCTCGAGCTATATCTTCCCTTTGTACGAGTTTCCATTTTACCCTAAGTCTACCCCTGATTCACGTTTGCATTACAGGCCTTGCCACTAAATTCTCGTCGAACATTCTACTACACTAATTGGTCCCAGGCCTACAACTCCCACTTTATACGTCGATATGTCATCTGGATCTGGTTTACCTCCGCGGCAACATGCAGAATTTGCCGTAATGTCCCGCCTCATATCATGCCTCGTAACGGAAAAGCTACTTCCCGCCTTCTACGTTCCCACAAAAAACTCTTATCCGGAGTCGGGCATAATGGTTGTTATCTCACCACGTAAGCTGCTACCGAGCGATTCCCTGAATCTAAATGATATATTTGTCATTGCACCTCTCCACCATCCCCCCGTGCTGCTGAAGGAGGATTGTCTCCACACATACGGACGTCGCGTGGGCCTGGTCGACCCTTTGGATATGCTGCCCGTTATATATGAACCAGCCGAAAGATCTCCAATAGAAGATATAAATGTTTGTGATGCTTTCGCCTGCGTTATATCAATACTGACCATGCAGATAGTATTTATTTCCGGTAAACACATTGGCTTGCCTCACATCCCATATCTCTAGTATCGACTGTTCTTTTACGCTAAACATTGCCTCGAACCCCATTGTACTATGGAGAAGATGTGTTGAACACATAGCGGTCGAAGAATCCCTCCGTGAGAGTATCGAGAAAGAGCTCCAAAGCTCCGTTGAGTGGCAAAGTGAGTTTGATTCTTCCGCGCGTACACACAGAAAGTAATCTTAACATGTCAAGTCCTGGCTTATCAAAACCCACCTATCTGCCCTTCTCTACAATCTCCCTCCATTCAGTGGGAACAAAGCCTCCTATCGGGGCACCCAACACACCCAGTATATTGTTTGCTGTTAGAACGCCTATGAGGTCTGACTCTTCTTAAAAGATGCATCGGGCTAGGATGGTCAACAATGGCGCCTCAGATTTTGACTGGTATCACCCGTTGATCCGCTTTGTGAGAGTCCCACGATCGAGTGTGCTCCTCCTTGGATATATGGAAGAAATCAGTTTGTCTCTGGCCCAAAAGGCTGCGGACTATGTGGGGCGGTGTTTACCTCCAACCAACGACTCCGTGTTTTTGCCAGTTCACGAACTTCAGGTTGACAACATCCTCACGAAATTTCCCGACGTCGAAATCCTTCAGGATATCTGTGTTCCAGGACTTGCCCAATCTAGTATCAGGTTCGTACTCCGGCGCGCATTTAGTTGCCTCACTAAATATGTCTTTAAACTAGGACGGTCATCGTTCCTCATCTTCCAGGAATGGCTTTAAAGCTTTCTGTGGGAGTTAAAATATCCTCGGCGTTAAGAACCATCTCCCACTTTACTGCGGACTTTGGTCCCCGATTCTCGTCACAGATCGTCCCGAAACTTTCGGTGAACCGAGATATTCTGTCGGTAGAGCTTGAACCTGCAAGCGCTATCTATAACACCCCCGATCCTGATATTGCAAAGCACCTGACCGTTGTCATGAGAGAGGAATATCAACCCGCTATTGGTGAGGTCGTTATCGTCTGTGCTGCCCTTTTAGAGATGGATCATGCTGGAATCCCTGCCTCCACGTCAGCAGTTCAGCACGTTTTCAATTTGCGTACTGAACAAAGCTGCGCCAAGTTTTTGGACAGGTAACTGTCAGCCATTGATGGTTTATCAGCACGCTGATCACCGTGAAAATAATAGATACATTCGCATCGCATGCGAGGCTCTTCTGCCGGCCCTTCTTTATAACGGGGTTGCATTTGAAGCACATGCTCAAAATGTTCTGGCTCGCTTCGATAAGAAGACGGGGGAGCTTCTCGGGTTTATTATTCGCGACCTCGGTGGACTCCGCATCCATCCTCCCACTCTCCGAATGTCGACGGGCGTCGATTTTCAGTTTCTCCCTGGTCACTGTATTGCGACGGAAACGTTGGACGAAATTTACCCCAAGTTCTATCATACATTCGTGCACAACCATATCCAGCGATTAATTCGGGTGCTCGGTTTGCACTACAGTGGCATGGGATGGAAAATATTAAGGGAACACATGGAATCGGTCATCCCATGTCACCACCGTCTTCGAAAGTTGTGGTTGCATTCAGATAGCAAATTTGTTTCGTCGAAGTGTCTTTTACGCATGCGCATCCGTGATTCCTACCGCGATGTGAGAAACCTTCATTTCCTCTTATTAACGGACTTTTCAAATGTTTCGACTCAGATGGTGTATAGGCCCTACCCAAACCTGATCCAATATGACACTGTGTGGAACGAACTCGAAGATTAGCTAAATGATTAGCTATTCGTAAAGTTATGAGATAAAGTATTCCTGAGATCAATCATCAAGGCACAAAAATGCCAAGGACGCACGCTTTTATGTGACTTTGCCAGCGCTGTTGCCGCGCTGAACTGCTTTTGAACAAGTTAACTTCGCTTCCAAGACTCATATGCATCTCTGCCCATTCTTAAAAGCTCGAGATGTCAGCTAAAGATTTAGAGCTGGGAACTCTTATCGTCGTGATTCTCAAGGCCAGGAACCTCAACGATAAACATTCTATTCGGAAACAGGATGCGTTCGCCCAAGCCACGCTGAATGGCATGTTTCTACCCATTTCTTCGTTACTTCGTTTGTCGACAACTTTTGATTAGGAGTGACAAAGAAAACCCATGTAGACATCAAGGGTGGCCAGCATCCAGTCTGGGATGCAGAATTACGATTCACAGTTTCGAAGAACGATGCTAGCAAGTTTCGGAAGCTAGAGGTAGCATGTCTCGCGAAGGAACCAAGATCAGATGATCTTCTGGGTAGAGGCACGATCGACATCTCTGAAACGCTCAAGACTGGAGAATTCGATGGTGAGTCGTCGTCGCACAATTACATTTCCTACTTCTCATTGCATTACTATAGACTGGGTCAGCCTGGATATCGACGGGGTAGCCCGTGGTGATTTGTATCTTGAAATGACATATTATACCAATTCGGTTGCGCCTATTGTGGCGACGGGTGGGCTTGCTGTACCATCGTACTTGAAGGAGGGTGTTCAGCGGAGGCCTTCTAAGCTTCTACCGTCGGATCGACTTTCTCGACCCAGGCCGGTAACTAATTTTCCACCTCCACAGAATCTAGCATCAACTCAGGTTCGCAAGACCACCCCTGACCACACCCTTCCTATCCTCCCTCCTTCTCTCACTCCCGCAAATGTTTCAAGACCTACTCCCACTCCCAATACAAGAAACCATCACTCAAATCAGGCTGCTGGCATTCCAATTTCATCTTTAGATTCTCCGCGAAATCCACTGGCGGGCCCTTTGCCATCGATTTTGCGACCAGGAAGTGTTCAACCTCCAACCAGGTCAAACTCTCCACCCTCTGGCCATATTCGACAATCGCCAACTGCTCCTCCATCACTGAATAATCCCTATGCACTTCCTGCTGTTACAGCCTCACAACAATATCTTCAAGGCGTAATACCCCGTGGAGCTCAAAACGTGCAACCTTCGCAAAACTATACACACAATCCGTACCCAGTTTCCACTTCAATCAACCCATATATATCGCCTGTCAACACTTCCCCGACACAATCGAGAGTTGACACTGTTGCTTCCCCTACCTTCGTGTCTGGAGGGTTTTATATTCCTGCGCCTGTCCTCCCACCCGCTAGGGAAACAAACCCTTACATGTCTGCTTACGCCTCTACGATTGAACAGTATATACCTCCCCGCGGCCGTGAATCCGATCCTTATGGTCAACACTTGCCAACGCGATACCAAACCCCGCTGCCCCTGCCCCAACGCTCACCTCCCGCCGGTCGAGCCTTTTCACCTACGGTTGGTCCAGATGTGGCTCGCTTGGAAACTCTGCGACGGGCGGAGGGAGAAGCAGCGCAGAGGAGACAACAAGAGTTGAAAGATCTTGAACTTGCCCTACAGCTCGACAGAGAGCTGAATCTGACGTAGTCTACTTTTCAACATACAGGGGGATTTAGAGAACGCAACATTTACCGCACTACATGATGTAAAGCTTCTGTCAGGTTGTATACGAAGTTAAAATTATAAAATTATAAATATTGGTTTATCCCTTTCTTCAGCTCTGCAACCATGTAGTAAGTCATGCATTGGATCATCCTTTCTATTCGTCTGAGATTTCTTTACTTAAATAGTTGCATTTGTTAGAGCATGGTGTCGCTCCGTAAGAAAAATGAACAGAGACGAAATACTGATTTCAATTGAGGAGGCTCTTGCGGCTTTGGAGTCCAAGCGAACCCATTTGCTTCAGGAAGTCAACGCCGTCGAACGAGAACTTGCAGAACAAAAATCCAGGCATGCTAGTATCGTCAACGAGAACACCCCCATATACAAGCTGCCTAACGAACTCCTCGTGATCATCTTGACCACATCCCACCAGCTCACCTCAAGGGCGAGATATCCATTTACCGTTTTGGCTTCTCATGTTTCGAGCCGCTGGCGTCAGGTTGTTTTGGCAACCCCATTCTTGTGGAACGACATCGACCTGGATGTTCGGCCATTGGGCCATACCCGCGGACGCACACTTCAAAGGCTCTCTGCCCACCTCACGCGTTCTGATCCGTGTCATCTCGATATTTCACTTTCATTTGGCCTCACAGAAGAAGTAGCGCCTTACCTCGAACTTATTTCTGCTCATTCGAAACGTTGGCGAAGATTGTCTATAGTTGCAAGAAGCGAGAGAGTTAACGACATCAACATGTTTCTTCGCCCTGCCACCACGCCGGCTTTGGAACATTTGTCCCTCCATATCGGGACACCGCAGGATGGGTTACTCTCCCCGCGGGTGGCTTACCGACACGTTTGCCCCCAAATTATGTTGGCTGGTGCGCCGTCTCTTTCCTTTGTGCGGCTTGCCGGCCTGGCATTGGGCAACATGCATCCCCCTTCAAACGTCATATCAACACTTCATCTTGACGGATGGACGCGCCATTACATGACACATGACCAGTTTAAAACAATTTTCGAAGGATTGCCTTCTCTCGTCAACCTGTCCATGAACCAGTTATGCATCCATCACCCTCGTGATCCGCTAGCAATCACAGCTCCTATCCGTTTGCCATTGTTACGGTCTTTGCGGATACGTGGTCCCTGCGCACCACCTCACCGACTACTGGGCCTCTTGAGATTGCCTGCCCTCGAATCACTTTCGCTACTAAACATGGAAACATTCGATTCTGATACAATCCCGACGTTGCAGATCCTATCTTTGGATTCATGCGCATTTGGTGAAACAGAGATTCTGAACCTCTTTGCTGCATTCCCTGCGGTGGTCTACCTGGGATTCGACGAATCTGTGCAAGACATTTACGAGATGCTATGTCCAATGTCGGACGACTTGGACACTCTCATACCCTGGCCCAGCTTGCAAAGTCTCGCTGTAAGAGCGCTACAGACCATTGACGTGGACCCTCTTTGCGCGATGATTTCCAAGCGGGCAGAGTCCGGTAAGCCGCTTGCAACGCTATCTCTCGATCGACGGAGCCGACATGTGTTAAAATCCAACGCAAAGCATCAGCATCGGATGAAATGGTTGGAAGAGAAGTTGAGGGTTGACAAGGCTGTATCTGAGGAGGTATGGCCAGCGGGACTTGAATACGACGATCCACACGACTTTCTGGAGTAAAACTGGCCCAGTATGTGACGTGAGATTATGTGCAAATTATGTGGACATTTTGTAATCATGCACTATTTATGTACTTACTACCGTTTGTGAACGGCGATTTTTTCTTCTGATGCGTGACGTGACTATCCACCGACACCGTCAAAGCATTTCCCAGTCAATTCCAAGTGGAGTCAATAAGCCTGCTTCAAGAAATAGTAAACTACCACCCTTCACTCGAGATCATCAGAGATTGGGAACATCAAGGAGGAGATTTGTTATTGTATGTGATTAGATATTTGCAGGATGTGTGAAAGTGTACAATTATGGTAGGTACATCACGTCACGTCTTGGGAAAAAAAAAATCGCGGAATTATGCAAACGGGAGTACATGTTGTAGTCAGCTCGGTCTTGGCTCAGTAATCAAGACTCGGCGATTCATTTTTTCTTATCCATCCTATGTTCCTGAGCTCTTTATCATAACCTCTAACCCGCCTGCTCGGCGTTGTTTATCTATCCAAGTTCCAACCATTCCAACCGTACCGATCAACCAGCAACCCTGTCATGGCTACTCGTGTCGTCAAAATAACCGTAGTAACCGATTTTGTAAGTCTGCTCACCCCTAGCGCCTGCATTTTCTGACAATTCCAAGGTATGCGCAAACTGCTGCATCGGCCAGCATGAGCTGCTGAATGCTATTACATTCTGCAAAGATACCTTACACCTACCGCTAGCATTCCAGCTCGAACACTTGCCATTTCGCCTCCTAAACTCAGTGAATGATGATTCCCCCAAAGTCGAAAGGGTCGACTTCCTCACGACCCATCTTGGCCAAGAGAGGTTCGCCAAACTCAAGAATGACGTATCAAAATGGGCGGAAGAGAAGGGTATCCCCATGTTAGCTTTGTTAGACAATCCTATTCCGATCACTAATGACTTTTGTCACAGATCTTTCAAAGGGGTCGTGAGCCAAACCACTCGCGCTCACCGACTGTGTCAGAAAGCATACAAGATGGGTGGTCAGAAGCTACAAATCCCAATATTGTGTGCGGTTTTCAAAGCACATATGGAAGATGGGTTGGATATTGCAAATATAGGCGTTCTCGCGGATTTGGCAGAGTCTGTTGGTTTGATGGGAAGAGAAGAGGTACATCACTTTTGGTGCGAATTTACATGGGTGCTCACATGATGTTAGGCTGTCAAATTTCTTGAATCGGATGAGCTGGAAAAGGAGGTTAATGACATGTGCAGTGCGGCTCGATCAAAAGGTATAAGTGGTGTCCCGATGACAATCATAGATGGAAAATGGGCTGTTAGTGGTGGTCAGTCCTCGGAAGTTTTTATCCAGGTAAAAGAGATGGAATCACTTTTCCAAAACGCTGAAATTTTTCGCACTAGATCTTCAAGAAACTTGCAGCCGCTGGAATTCACTCTGCCCCGTCACCTTTTGCGGGACCCGTTATGGAGACTGGAATTTGCGTTTAGCAGATTTTCTCGAGTGCTCTGGGCAGCATTTTCCGCTCAGCAGTGCTGTCTTTCTTGAAATTATGCCCTTTTATTCCATCTTCATCTTGTATATCCATGTTCTTTGCACCTCAATTTTACTGGTCCAATGCACGACCAGATTGGAAACCACACCGCCCGTGCGACTGAACGCCAATGTCAAGCGCATTACTTATATGGTCATTTGGGCTCTTCAGATAAGTGCGCATAGCGGGGCGTGGCAACGTTGGACTTCACGACATTTCACGGGGGCAGCTGATGAGAACTCACACTCTTGAGCCGCATGCCACCGCTTCTCAGCCTCAAGTTTCCCCTTCCAGCCCCTTTCATCCCGGAGTTTAGTCAACAAGACCGATATCAAGGTACAGAAGGGTGCAGCGCTCGGTCAGCTCCATGTCTGGCGCTCAATGACGGAAAGGAGTTGTAGGAAACTGACATTGATAACGAGAGAATGCAGGAGAACAGACAAATCGCGACAAGGATTCAATCAGCGAGGCGATGTTGAGCGTATGAGCGTACCATGAGTAAGTACTTACATCAAGATCATATGTATTGTGTTGAACAGTTGGCGAAGACAACGCTAATAAGAATCTGTTAGTGCGCTTTCAAGTTCAATGCAATGTCTATTTTTATCTTCGGAGTAACTGCACCAACTAAAAATAACCAACGGTACAACTTGGTTGTCACAACAATCACATCTCTACACTTCCACAAAGTGTCTAGATATTTTTCACAGAAGTAACGTCAAAATTTCCGAATCAATGTTCAACGTTCAACATCCGGTCGGTGACGACGTCGATGGTGTTCCGACTCACTTCATTCATCTCTCCCATCGGATTCCCTGACTGGCGACGCAACTGTGGGCGTTTGGAAGGGTTATCGACCGGACCAAAAACGTGCGTTGCTGAAGAAGCACTGGCGTGTAGATCTGTGCAGACGATTTGCCAGCGGATACTTACTCCAGCATCCTGTGTTCACATACTGTGTTCAAACTGTCCGCATGGCAGATTACCTGATATCACGGATCTGCAGTAGACCGACTACTGATGGACCATGATACTTCGCTTCCACCGCTTAAATAATATAAAAGCAGCTATGCCCGAGAGGCCCTAACGACCGGCTACTCGCGCCTCTTTACCACTACAGCACTGCTAATCTGCGAAGAATGGCGACCACTTTCAAGGAGCGTCTTAAAACTGTCTCGCTCATCTTTGCGTATGCCACGTTTTATGCCTTGTCATGTATCACGACGTCACTAAGCGATTCATAGTTGCGGTACTGCTCTATTCTCAGATGGTATGTATCTCGTCTAGTATTTTATTGGTTTCATCCTAATTGCTTGATTCCAGGATACGCTAACGGTGTGATTGGAAGTGGTGCGTTCCATGTCCAATGCTTGCTGCTTCTCATTCACCTTTCTCCAGTGAATACATGTCAGTCCCAACTCCCATGATTTCATGTTTGGCTGACGCCCGTGTGATAGTGTTGAGCCGCATCTACGGGGCAGATGCGCTTGCCCACCACAACTACAGCCGCATTTTGAGTAGTGTCGCTTTTGCTGGAACGATCGTTGGCATGCTGACCTTCGGTGAGTAATTTTAACCCTTCTTGTCATGCCTGCCCTCATCATTCCCTTAGGTTACCTTTCGGATAAGATTGGAAGAAAATTTGGGATGGTAAGGTGCTTTCTAAAGCTACAGACTGTGACATTCACCTCAAGTCTGATAGATGACTGCCACTGGCATTGTCGCTCTATTTTCACTGCTATCAGCTGCTTCTGCTGGTGCTCACGACAGTATTGGTGGACTCCTCAGTATGCTTAGTGCCATGCGGTGTGTATGACGGTACAGGCAGATCGACAATCACAATTGACATGTCGATTCAGTTTCCTCTTAGGAATCGGTGTCGGTGCGGAATACCCTTGCGGCTCTGTTTCTGCTTCGGAGCAATCCGAGGAAAAAGGCATTCACAAGAACGCTCAGCACCGATGGTTTGCTCTAGCTACAAGTATGATAGAATTACCTTTCACTTGTCTGTAGTATCATTGACCATCACTGATTATTTCAGATGCGATGATTGATTTCGGCTTCGTTGTCGCAGCATTTGTGCCTCTGGTCCTATTTTGGATGTAGGAGTTTCCATAATGCAACATTTTCAACCTTCTGACTTAATCCAGCTTCGGCGAGCACCACCTTCGAGCTGTCTGGCGCCTGTCTTTGGGATTGGGGGTCGTTCCCGCGCTGGCCGTGTTCATCTGGCGTCTATCCATGGAAGAGCCCGCCCGTTACAAGAAGGACTCCATGAAACATGCTAAAATACCATATTGGCTCATCCTCAAGCGCTACGGGGGCTCGTTGGCTGCAATTTCTGCTACTTGGTTTCTTTACGATATCATCACGTATGCATGTTTTCGTTATTACCCAAGAATCAAATTTACCCCTCTTTCCTTAGGTATCCTGTGCGTACGATTTGGGCATTGCAACCAAACTGTACTCTAATCCGTTGATAGTTCGGGATATATTCCTCCATCATTGTTGATCGGTAAGCTCAATCGATTATCTTTATATCCTGACCCTTCTTTCATCTCTTTTGTCAGTGTCACTGGCGAATCATCTGCTTTGTCTGTAGTGTTCGGCTGGAACGTTATCATCAAGCAAGTCGTCCACCATCCATTTGACTGTCATGCTAAATTCACTTTCTAGTTTGTTCTATATGCCTGGCACAATTGGAGGTGCATTTATCGTTGATTACCTAGGCCCAAAATGGACTATGGTACTCAAATTTATTGAGATACTTCAGTAACCTTCTGATTTGGAACATGAGATCACTGGTCTCCTTTTTCAAGCATTCATTGGGTTCATCATGAGTGGACTCTATAAACAGTATGTGTCAACAACTTTATCTCCTGTGCAAGCTAATTATCCTTCAGTTTGACGGAGCACATTGCTGCCTTTGCTGTTGAGTACCCGCCTAGCTATGATACCCACTTACTTAAGCTCCATTTTGCAGGTCGTGTATGGCATCTTCCTCAGTTTCGGAGAACTTGGTCCTGGTAACTGTTTGGGATTACTGGCCAGCAAGAGTAGCCCCACTGCCGTGCGAGGACAATTCTATGGCATTGCGGCAGCAATTGGGAAGGTTGGAGCATTTATTGGAATCTGGAGTGAGTGATCTGAGCTAGACGCTTTTCTTTACAAACCCGGTTAACTCTCTGCAGTCTTCCCCCCTATAATTCAAGGTAAAAGTCGGATACTGCTGCTGGACCATTTATCGCCACTGAACAAAAATCTAGATTTCGGAGGAGCCAATACTGACAAAGGAAACACGGGCCCTTTCTGGATTGGGAGTGGTACATCATGATCATTGTATCCTCGGTGTGGTCCTCATTAGTCTTGAACAGGTTTTGCTGTCCTTAGCGCTCTTATTACGTTGTTTTTCATCCGACCTCTTTCCCATGACGGGATGGTGGAGGAAGACCGTGCGGTAAATCATATTTTTCGATTAGGAGCATTTCAGTCCTGACTGGTCACTGCAGTTCCGCGAATACCTGGAGGCGAACGGTTACGATACGAGCGCAATGGGATTGAAGCCGACAGATTCAGATTTCTCTGATTCAGTTGACGAGAAGGACCAGGATGTTGACACGAAAGTTGCTGGTAGTGTAACGGCATAAGCAAATGACCACAGCGAGAAGTACCGGTGACTCTTCAACGTCCTCTGTTGCCTCTGCATCCTTCATTGCATCTGCCTCCGAATCCTCTACGGCCGCGACTCCTCAAGCCTCCCCTCAGATGCCCAATGCACCCCTCCCACCCCCGAGACCAGATTTTAGTCTCCGTTGTTTTCCATTAGTTTACCCCATCCCTATGTTCTTTCAGCATTTTTCCCCATACATTCCTAGCAACGCGTCTATTTCTATTGACGTAGCACAGTGCAGAGTGTCACCAAACTCAGAGCATCACAATATCATCTCCGAAATCGCGTGGCAGTCTCGTTGAACAAGCTTGGGTAAAATAGGAATTTCAGCGCTGTGGTAACAAGTCAATTCTGGGCTGGGTATCCACAAGTTGAGTGTCACAGTGGCCCTTAAAACTTCATCGGAGTATTATATCGGTGCTAAGGTCATTTCTTGGGGTTCGTTTGCTTTCTTACTAAGTGGATTCCCTTAAAACACCGCTCTCGTCATCGAAGACGTACCAACGAGGGTTATGACTCTATAACCATTCAGAGACTTTCATTCTAGTGTAGGCAATGTTCATTATGATCCTTTTCGCAGGTGAGATCTTCAAAGAAAGGGAGTGGCATTCATTGCTCCATAGCATTGACGTCTCCAGCACCTTTGGTCTTCGAAAGCTCATTTCTAATTCCACAACGTTACTGTTAAGTTGAAAACAGAGGAAACTGCCCCATGCTCACCTTAGTTGCACACTAAACTCATCCTCGATGTCATCATCATCCCAGTTGTCTTCCCAGAGTTTATCCCCTCCCGACTTCGCAGCGCCCGGTGCTACACCACTCAGATGCGCCAAATCCGTTTCAGAGTCGTCCCAGTCTGATGGTAAGGATCAAAATTCGTTGAGCGTGAAGCAGGGAGGTCTGCAAACCTGCTACAGCAAACTCTTCAAACTCATCATCTTCCTCTAGGACTCCTACGGCAGCCGGGTTCTCTACCTTCGATGTATCGACAGGCTGTGATGTATCTGTGGGTTTAGATGTGGACGCTGATGTGGCCATGATAGTCGCGGAATAGAAGTTTTATGTAACCGCTGTGGATGTGATGTCACGCGCAAGCTTAGTATGACGCGTCGCGACGCGTGGGAATTATCTTTCAGGTTGAAGAAACGATGGATTTAAGGATGTATCATGAGTAGGTATGCTCAAGTGGAAAGGTACTTCTTGACAGAAGGGGACAGCAGTAGGACGTAATCCAGCAAAAAAGTTAGAACAAGTCAAGAACTTAAGTACTTAAGGATCGTAGCATGATGATCCCGTTGAGTTAGAGTAGCGGGAACAAAAGAATGAAAGGAGGCAATACCAAAATAGTCAACCAAGAATCGAACATGTACAGGGAGGAATGTTAGGGAAAGAAGGGAAAACCAGCGTTTGCGCCTCTTGTAGGTAGTTCTTTCTGTAGGCGAAGTTTCACTCTTCATCCGGAATGTCGTGAACCTCGTCGGGGATATTGGGGACGCTTGCTGCGGTCTCCGAGTGCAACTTTGAAAGAGCATTTGTCTCCAGTAAGTTGACAATGTCTTCGATGTCAGTGCCAGTGCTCTTAAAAGAGTCAAGCTCTTCCGTCTTCTCATCCTCTTCAGTGTCAACGAGGGTATCATTGGTATCCAGGGAGGAAAGCACAGGGCTTTGATTGGATTCTCCCCCATCACAGAATTCCCCCTCAGGCTCATGTGGCTCACCAACTTGAATCGAAAGGTCAATGGCAGACCCAGAGAAGACAGCAGATGTGTCCTCAACCGGATCCGCATGGCTGGCCGCATCTACTACAACTTCATGCGTCTGCTCGTCTTTGTTGTGCTCTCCTGCATTGTTGTCCGGCTCCCTTGGCTCTGCAATGGCAACGATGGCGCTATCAACCTCAGCGTTGGAAGTCGGCATTTCCTTTGTGGCACTTGCCGCAACTTTTGGTTTCAAAGCGTTTCGATTTGATGGGGGACTACGGGCAACGGAGGCAGGCGAGGCAGTTGGGGGCGTTCTGGCCTTAGACAAAGAAGCAGCAGTAGGTTTGCTCAAACGGTCAGCAGAGCTACTGCTCAGCGTAGGCTTCTTGGTGGGGGTTGGCAGCTGAGGTTGGGCATTTCGGGATCGCGCAAGTGATGCTGCTGTAGGTGCAAACAAGCCAGTCGAAGGGGTCTTTGGCGGAGATGTAGATGATTTGGAATAGGCTATGCTTGAAACCGGTTTAGAGGGGGTTTTCGACCGCGATGGGGTGCTCGGGATGGGGGGCTTGGTAACCGCTTTCCGAACGGAAGTCGTTGATGTGACGGATTGGCCGGTATGCTGCGGTTTAAGCGGTTGGATTGTTGCGGAGGCCAACGATTGCTTTGGACCCGGTGATTTTACAGGAGTTTTGGAACGAGGATTGGGAGGATTGGATGCTGCTGCTCTCGACTTCATCGCTATTGACGCCCGAGCTGAAGTGGCGGATTTCGTTTTAGTCAGTGAAGGCGCATCCAAATTGTTCTGCCGTTGCGATTGTGATGGTCCGGGTGTGGCACGCTCCACTTCAATTGTGGCAGGTAAAGCGTTGTCCACAGGCACTTCGGTTGTGGCAATAGGCGAATCGGGGATGGTGACCGGAGCTGGTTGTAGCCAAGGTGCCATAGTCGGCTGTGTAGGTGGTGGTGGTGGACGGATGTAAGACGGTAGAACGACAGGAGGCTTGTCAGTGGTTGCGAAAGGCCTTGGTGGCCATTCGCGTTTCTCTTTCACCTCCTCCTTCGTCGAGTCTCCGGTGGTATGTGAGATTACGCTCGAACTACGAGGTGCAGGTGGGGGCCCTGAAGAAGAGACCCGTTTACTCTGGTTCTCGAATCGTCCAATTAGATTGGCAACGCTTGCGCGCGGACGTTCATCTGGCAGGGGCCTGGACAGCGATGTCAGTGGATGGTGAAAGGCGCGACGAGGACACGACAAATGGCGTAACACACTTACATTGGTGCTATAGAAAGGAAAAAAAGAAAAGTGAGAACTATCAAGTAAAAGGACGAAGAAGTCTGCGGCACTGCGGTAGACGTTGGTGAAAGAAAGAGTCTTGAAAGTTGAAAGAGTCAGAAAGGCGGTTTATGTTAATGTAAGTAATTTCAAGGTTGCCCCAGCAACAGCCATTCAATGTATCAGCTTGGTACCAACTACATCCTCCCTCATTGAATAATACCTGCTCTATGGCGGAATCTCTGCTGGCTATTTTACTCGTAACGACGTCGGCGAAAGGCGCATCGCTTGTCTATCGATACCCAGCTTTCCCCGTCAGTCCTCCGAGGCTCAAACGCATACGACCAAATGATCTTTTCTGGCCGTCTCAGCTAGATAACCTGTGGAGGGCCTCTAACCCCGCTGACACGTTCAGTGCAAACGTCGAGTCTCCTGCTCACGATTATACAAGTGATCCAGAATACCGTTGGCGGCGGCAGCATGAAACGCCGCTCTTCCCAGCGCCCCAACCAGGAAGAAGCTCTCCTGCCAGAGATAGGTCATACTCTATGGAGAAAGCAGCCAGCCTCGAACAATACGACCATTTGTTTGGGTACTCTACGCAATTTCTCGCCAGTACCCTCTGCCCTCAGCCTTCGATGTACCACCAGAAGTTTGAGCTGGTGGTAGATGACTTAGCATTTATCGGTCACCCAGTCTGTGCAGATGCGGATGGCGTATGGAAGTTCAAGCCGGAAAAGCTCAAGGGCGGCCCTAGGGGCAGGGATGCAAGGGGACTGGGCCATTCAGAAGTAAATCAAGACAATGGTTCTGTTAGTCCAGTGTCAGTTGAGCCATCGTCGTCAAAGAGCTCATGGCTTCACACTTTCCATCTTGTTTTCGTTCTCGACCTCCCTGACCCCTCCTCCTCAGCGTCGGGCAATGTTTCTAAATACTTCGACATCATATACGAACAAATTGCCTTCACAGCGACAGCAGTCCTATTTCAAGAACAAGTCCTTTCGAATTTTGTTCAAATTCAATGCGAAGTTCTGGGTTCACTGAAGGAATTATGCATATCAAAGGGTGAGTACTTGTGATCTTTCTTCGACCAAAATGTCAAATTAAGTCTCTTGTAGATGATTCGTTTGAGATTTTTACCTCGAAAGCCTTAGAAATCTCTTCGATTGCGTCTGGCATGAAGTTGATTTACGAAGCGATCAGGTCAAAATCCATCGCCTACATCACATTTAATAACCTTCCCATGGAGCTACAACTGCCACCATATCTTGAAACCCTCCTTCATAGCGAGGGGGATTATGAGGCCGATTTCATATATCCGTTTGATGACGACGATATCCGAACGTGGGGACAAGATTTGAGTTTCGGTTGGAGGCTGCCTGTGCTAGCGCCATGGAAAAGCCTTTTAGTTATGGACGGGGATAACGACATTGACCCAAACATAACATTAAGAGGCCCCCAACGTACCGCGGAGGACCGTACTCTGGCTGAAGAACTGGTACGATTCTTGGATACCGCAACCATTACATTGTCGTATGTCTTGCGTTTCTATTGGTTTTCTGGGTTCAAATGATTTGCCTGTAGGCTCGCTGACATGGCAAGCCTATTGAACTGGGACCTGGAGTCACAAATATACCCTGTCGTTCGTTGGCTTGTACAGCACCGTGGGGCCAAGATAGTGGATACGGTACATCCCGGTTTGAAGACTGTGTTTTCGCTTCCGCCCATTTTTCAGCCACCGTAAGTTCTGATGACTTTCAAATGCGCTGCGTTGCTAATTTCCCTAGGTTGGCGATATTGACGGCCGAGTTTGAGAAACAGTTTACACACCCATCTATCCCCCCTCTTCCGAGGATCCTGGCTGATATATCCACTTCAATGTCCCGACAAACCGAAAATCACTTCTTTGCTTCAGTTGTGAAATCCAAAGATCTCATCCCACTGTATCGTGATGTCGTTATTTGGATGTTGAAACGCGACATGCTGGTAACTCTGCATCTTCGAATACGAGTGGTGGCAACGGTCGACTTGAGGAAACGTGTCCAAATGAATCGAAATTCCAGCGGTCTGTCCAGCAAGGGTTCTCAAGGATCTGGTGTACAACAGGATCTCCATTACCTTGGAGAGGTTGAGCAATCTGCTGGTGTCCAGTCTGGTGTGCCCTGGCTTTCCCTATCTCCCAAAAGTGCAAGGAAACACCTCCGACGAATGCCGTCCAATGGGTCGCGAGGAAGTGAGATGAGCGAGTTGGTCATCAAGGAAGATGACGAACAATTTCTGGGCGAAGAGAACGAAGATAAGGTTGCTACATATGAACTAGCGACGGAAGAGGACTCTGGTTCGGAGACATCGGATGAACACATAGTTTCCTCGATCATTGATGACCCCGGCCGAGCAACACCACTAGAGCGTCGCTGGTTATCGGCCATGTCCGATGGGAAAGAGCCTCACATCGCAAAAAGATTCGAGCAGTTCGTCCCCTGTTATATGTTAATCACTATCCTGTTAATATTAACATTGTATTCTAGAATTAACCAATATTTTGACGGCAAGAAATCAGACGACGAAATTCTGTATCTTGCAGGTATATCTCGAAAGCAGTTGCGTGAGCTGCTTCACCATTATGATGAATATGTGAGTTCCTTGCATTAACGTTCTTACGAGTGGTAGGTTTAACCGAAGCTTTGTAGTTACAAACATTTTTGCACCCATCGTGAAGACCTTCGTACTACATGGAGATTTCGCCTTAAATCTCTATCTAGCCTCCTGGGAGTCTCTGTGCTTCCAACCCAATAGTCTTTCTGCCTTCCCACTGTTGAAGAAACTCTGATTCCCAATTAACTCTTTCCCATCCAAGATAGGAACATCTGGCCAATATGTTTCTTTTAAACATTTCGATGGCTCCGGGAAGGCGGTGACAGGTGCTACAATGAAGAAAGCTTCGTGACCTGACCATTTATTCCTCTCTTCCGTTACTGCAAGAAGGAACGCGTCGGCAGCCGAATCTTCTTGGACGTAACCCCACAAGTCCTTTATCGGTGAATATGGATTGCTTTTGTACGCCACAGATCTTTCAGGAACCGAAAGATGCAACCGGAGACTCGCGATCTTCATTGAACGGTACCGTCGAACGAGGGTATCCGCTTGAAGTTCACATATTCTGCGGGGAATTGGCTCAAGTTAGCGATTACAAGCGGCATTCTTGTGGGAAGGTCATCACACTTTAGAAAGTCCATAAGGCTCATCCGGAAGACATGGATGGTTCTCATCGATGGGAAAGTAATGGATATTGGGACTTTGACTGAACACCATCGTGATCACGTTGACAGAAGATGCCTGAGCTACTCGATTGATCCCGAGCTATTGGATGCGTCTCAGTCTGCCGCCTGAGGGCTCAGCCTAATCGCAACACACCTCTGCGCAGGAACGGAGGACATTCCATGAAATAACGACGTTGCTTAGGTGAAGAAAGCATTAGTTAGCGATGTAGGTGTGGTTCAAAAGCTGCGGACCTGTTGTGGGAGGCGACCTTATAATCGGTAGGAGTGGGGATCGCTGCCAAATGAATGACTCCATCGCATCCTCTCAGTGCACCCAACGCGGCGTCAAAATTTTCCAAGTCAGTCTGTATGAAGACAAAGGTGTTACTCTTTGTCCAGTCAACTGGGGTGACGCGATCTATGCCGACAACTGTATGGCCTCGTTTAAGAGCCTCTCTGACGACGACTCTCCCCACCTTTCCGCTACAGCCTGTTATCGCCAGCTTCATGATGACAAGATAAGAGAAACCAGAAGTCACTTGACCTGATATGGTTTGGTGCACTGGAAATGACGGTACATACTGTCAGATGCAATCACTAACTTTGTGTACAAAGTATGTATAGCCTTGATAAGAAACCTAGGACAGTGGTCCGAATATATTACGTGTTGGGCGGATATTATCAGGGAAGAAAACGCTCCCGATGAGGCCTTTCCTCGCCCATGCGTCCGCCAGCATGTTACCCCATCCAACTAGCCATAGAAGGGTCCATAACTTTCCAAAATAGCCACCCACTGGACTTCCAGTAATCCGTTTCCATGTGTGTTCTAAGATCATACCAATGCCGTTGATGACGAAAAAACCAGCGATGCAGCGAAAATCGCCTCCGTTCCCCATTCCCCAGGTTCCAAAGTCGTGCAGGATCCCCGAAACCAGAAACGCACCAAGCACCCCACCGGCGCGTCCAAATAGTAGGAACAAAGGTTTCCCACCAAAGGAGACGAAGCTATCTCGGAATATTTGGTGCCAGCGTCGAGACCAGAAATCGTTGAGGGAGGTGGCGAACCAGGGGGCGTGGAAGATGGGAGGCCACTGTAAAGGATCGTGGCGGAAGATGAGTACTCCACAAATAGTGAAAAATAGATATACGGCGGTAATAGCGCAGTAGACTGTTGCCCCCGATAGGAGGGTGATGACACTTGATCGCAGATAGCGTTGAAGTGGAGGCATTGCTGCGTCAAAAATAGTTCCGCCGGTTGGGGAACCAATGGTGAGAGGGGAAAACCACTGGACTGAGTAGTGGAAAGTATCCCAAAGAAACATCCAGAAGAGAAAATCTAAGAATGCAACCGACAAGAAAGCGGACCGCGAAGATGTCGGTCGTGTTTCTGGGGGTATATGTAGGCCATGAGACCAGTTCCATCCAAGACCTCTGAGGTTGAAAATGAGGTCGCCAGCATCAACGACAGTTTGCTTGGGGCCTAACGAACCGTCTAAACGACTAGGGTCTATTGCAGTGGGATTCCAAGGGGTCTTCAGTCGTCGATATGGTTCCGTTTGAAAAGTCCATATGACGACGCGTGTTGCGAGGATCGTCATCGCCAACTGGTCGAGATTCGTCAGAGGAGAAAAGGGACGGAGGAGCGTACATACAACTAAGCCTTGATTTAGGTATAGCAGTCTCTCGTCACCGTACCCCGCCGTTAGATCGAGACGAGTGGACGCTCGAAATGCGGACCATAATGATATTGGTAACAGTGCCAGGCGTACAGGAAATGATTTTGGGGTGAGGACAAGTACTGCGGTGACAAAATAGCAGATTAGTGGAGGCAAGAGATCTTGAGTGAATGACTGAAGGGTTAATGGTCCCCGGGTGTGCGGTGGTGGAACGAATTCAGCCAGCCTGTCCATGGCCCTATTGCTGGTCAGCGTTAACATCAGCCAACTCCAGCCATTACATACCAGGACATCCTGCGCACTAGTTATGGGGCGAACGGATATGTAGAGAGCGAAAGAAACGTAGTCGTGTCACCTTCCAACTTTGGGGTAGGGACGCATGTGCTTGATATTTAACTGCGGGACCGAAAAGTAATCTGTGATCTCTCCACATCCAGCAATTTAAATCCTTATCAAGAGCATCATTCAGAAAAGAAGTCATATGCTTTGCAAGGAAAATTCAACTTCCAATCTAAAGAGCAGACTAATTTTTTATCATTCAGACTTGGTTTTCTATCCACAACAGATTTATCCTGGCACCGAAATGGGCAAACCCAAATCAAATTCATGTTGACGCCTTCAACTGTCCGGATAACACTCCATCTGACGTGAAGGCATCTTCGTAATCAGCTTCGGCATGTACTTATACCTTTCCAGGTTTCAAAGCTAGCCCCTTCGCAGAGCCATCATGTCAATTTATACTGACCCCAAGCTGCGCCCTCCACTGGATGAGTCTCTGTATTCTCCGGACAGCGAAGAACTTGCCTTTTACAAATCGGAGACAGGTATCGCCGACGAGGAACAGCTCAAGAAACATATTATTGCGGCGCAGACAAAGGCATATGAGGTTCGCGTGTATCACTTCATCATATCGCACGGGTAGTTAAATTTCACAATAGGTTTATGGCTATCCATGCATACAATCCTTTGGATTCATGAGGTCAGAACCAATTGTTAACTCAAATGAATATATTTATAAAAGGTGCTCAACATCATTGATGATTGAATACTTACCAGGATGAAAATATCTCGCTTGCCGGCCTATCCACGAGTAAAGCGGCTCGTCCAGGAGAGGGAGAGCCCAATTTTGCTTGACATTGGGTGTTGTTGTAGGTCCCGTTTTGCTGTCCTGCAAAGCCCTCATTTTTCTAATATGCTATTGAGTTGGCAATGACGCCAGAAAGGCGGTGGTTGATGGGTGGCCTGTTCAGGACGTTATTGCGTCCGATCTCCGTCAAGGTCAGCCTTCTATAGCGCTTCGTCGTTCTTACCTGAATTTGAGGAAGACTTCTGGCAGTGCGGACACGATTTATTCAAGACAACTCCTGCCAGTTTTCCGGCAGCATTTGTGGCCGGAGATGTGTTCGATGATTTAATGATCGCACCTCGAGCGCTATTTTTTGAGAAGCCAGATACTCCCCGTCCCGCCTTGAATACTCTCGCATCCCTGACACCTCTTCAAGGGCACATCTCCGCTATCCATGCGTCATCTTTCTTTCATTTATTCGATGAAGCGCGACAAGAGGTGCTCGCCCGTCGCGTCGCCACTTTGCTTTCGCCCGAACCTGGCTCTGTCATTTTCGGTCTCCATGGCGGGCTACCTGAGAAAGGTTTTCGAGCTGAAATTGCGAGCCGCCCAGGCCGTCGTATGTTCTGCCATTCTCCAGATAGTTGGCGCAAACTATGGGACGGCCAGGTATTTTCAAAAGGTACGACGCAAGTGGAGGCGACCTTGAAGGAGTACAATAGACCTGGATCGTGGCTGGACACTGGCGCATCCTATCTGTTGATCTGGTCTGTCACTCGAATATAATACAAACCAATGACAAATGCTGGTTTACGCCTAAGCTGGATCCATTGTGAAGAGAATTGGAGGGTTTCTCTCGTGATGTCTGTTCGTGTTATTTAAATAAACTTTCATAAGCCTTGCTATGTACACTTCGCTGATGGGGTGTTTATTGCTTCACAGTGGATTATAAAGAGACGAGTAATATGTAAATCTTGATCCGACCAAGTCCAAGAAGTATGAGAGCAAATGAGGAAAATGCATAGAGTAAGAGTGGATTGCGAGTTAATCGTAAGATGGGGAGGAATTTGTTGTTCAACGTCGAAAACGAAAGGAATGACACGGATATCGAAAATCGAAAGAAGCCTTTACATAATAATGCACCACTTTCTTTTATCTTCAGAAGATGCTGAATCTGCCTCGCGGGCTTCGCCAAATGACTCGGTTGTGGCGGAAGACACCGCAGAAGCAATGGCCTCGGTGCCATCAGTGGGTGATTTGGTGGGTATAAATTCTCCTTGAGCAAGTTCAAGAGACGGTCGGTTTTCGTCTGGAGATTTGGTGGAGCTCGATGAGAACCATCCTCCAGGGAAAAATCGCGATGAAGTCGTCGATTCAAGTCTCTTACGTGCAGAGGGTTGGGGGTGAAGTGTGTCGTTTGAGCACTTCTCGATGGATACCAAACGGGGTACTACGGGCCTAAAGATACAGTCGGTGTGAGATTTGGTAGGAGCAAGTGGGATGCTTACTTGTCTTTCGAATCTGGAGCGCCTTCGCGAGGGGTGTCGTCTGCAGAAGGAAAAATGTGATGCGAAAGTTCGTCTGGCGGCGTTTCAATATCGACGACGGCGTGTTTGTCCAATACTACAGCGGTTTGTGTAGGAATCTCATCGCCGGTTGACGCTAGACGTGGCTCAGACACAAGTTCGGATGGGTGACGTTTAAGCAGAGTAGGCTGACCAATGGCAAGCTGGTCGAAGATGTCGCTTTGAAATGCATCTGAGTTGGATTGTTCATCGACAATAGCAAGGGCATTGTTAAAATTATCGCCGGCGAGGGAGGGTGAGGGTTCGTTTAAATCATGAGCTGCTTCGCCAAGAGGTTCAATGGCTGCTGAAGGACTTCCAGACGATACATCGAAGATTTCAACGTGCGACTGAGCTACTCCCTGCATCGTTACTGAATAGCTCGGAGTCCATGTGTCCTTTTGCGAATCCTTGGCATCCATGGAAGGGACCAGCACGGGAATAGAAATGTCAGTCAATTGGTTGTGCTATTCCACCAAGTTAGCTTCCCCGTCAGATAACAAAAGTGAGATATGCTGACTATCGTTGGTTCGTCAAGACACTGCTCGGACCCGAGCCTTTCATTTTGCACATAATCTGTGTTTGAATGTCAACGATAGGGTTAGCGTTCTCTCAAGTCAGATGCTTACCTTCGTTGGTCGAAAGTTCAGTACTAGTGGGGGGGACGGAAACAGGGATAACTGGGGTATGCACGTGTTCTGAAGTTGACTGCGATGCCTCGAAGCTGTCTTGCAAGGTAACCGGCTCATACATAGAGAGCATTGGTGACCCCGTTTCGACGATAGCTTGTAATTCCCTTGTCTCTGGTAAGGGGCTGCCCTGGGTACTGACCGTATAGGATGGGACCCAAGATGGCGAATGGGATTGTCCCTCCAGGTGATCCGCTGATTGCTTAGCTTCTTCTGTGGAGGATTCCTGTAGTAACAACACTCATGGGATTGTTCGTTCTCGCGAAGGTCATTCACATACCTCAGTGACAACGGTGGGTATGCCCCTAGATGTTCCCATCCCAGTTTTCAACTTGTTTTGTTTATCGGGGATTATTTCAGAAGTCGACGCATCCTCATTACTGACCAGATTCAACTCCTTCTCTGAGTGGTTAACCGCACCCAGCAGTTCACGCGTTTCTTCCTTTGGGTCGTGCTGACGCGGTAGGCCACTGTCCTGGATTTGCGGTTCATCTGGCTGTGAATCTGGTGAAGCTTCTGGTTGTTCAGTCCTCTTCGCGAATTTCGTTTCTTCGAGCTTGGGCTCATTTGCACCGATTGAGCCGGAGTTATCTACGAGGTCATCTGCATCTTCATTATCAAGCTCTTTGGCTGTCACCAACGGGGTCCCTTGAGAGTGCACTGAGTACGACGGTGTCCATAATTCGGCTGAGGGGACATCATCAAGGAGGACATCTGATTCTTCATCATCAAGCTCTTTGGCAGGCACTAAAGGGGTCCCTTGAGAGTGCACCGAGTATGACGGTGTCCATGGCCTAGCAGGGAGTTGTGAGTCATCCAAGGGAGTTTCGTTGTCTGTCTGTCGCAATTCATTAAAAATATATACCTGGGTCGCTCAACAAACCTCAGACTTACTTGCACGGTTACTGAAGACTCGACCTGGATAACCGGTGCTGTTTCCTCGGGGGCAATGGTTCCATGTTCATCAACGGGGGATTCAGGGGCACTGGGCTCATCTGAGATTGAACTATACCCAATTGTTGTAACCGTGAACGAGGGAATATGAGGTGAGTTGGGATGTTCAATGCTTGTTATGTCAGTATTTAGGCGGTGTGGATCATTAGCAGCGCTCGGTAACTAAGACGGAAGATTGGTCAATATTAGTGGGTTGTTATTATGATGAGCACTCGCACCTCCTCCGAGTTTGTGATGCCATCTACACTTGGTTCTGTATCAATACCATTGTGTTCGATGGACAAGGTGGGAGATTCGACATTTTCTGTAGCAGGTGCGTCAGCAGCAATTTGAGCCCCGGACGCATGTGTAGCTGTGAGGTCATCAAGAACTTGTACTTCAACCACAGAGTCTTGATGTTGAAGAATAGATTCCTCGACAACAGGGACTTCGGATGGCACATATGTAACCTCATCTCTCGCGGAGACCGTGTTAGCAGCAGGAACTTGCGTCTCTGATGCCTGATGGTTTGGCTTTGCCAGATCGGGAGAGTGAGTCCGCACAACAGGAGTAATTTGTTCAAGCAATGGAACAGGAGCACCGCCATTTACTGGCTCGGCAGAGAAAGCGGGGTTTTGTTGCTCGACTGACATGATATCTGTATCAAACGCGGGCGATTCCTCCTTGATGGGTGGGACTCTGGAGTCGAGGTGTTCTTCAACCTTCTCTGTCGTTGCTATGCCGCCTTTCTCGCTAGGAAGCTCTGATACAATCAACTCCTCCACAAGTGGCAGCGTATTCACCACTTCTTCTACAATAGGTGCAGACTTTTCTGCAACTACGACCTCCTCGATTTGTGCATTGGCGGAAGTGGGTTCATATTTACTCGTGACCAATTCCTCCTGTGGCGCGTTGACCTCGATGAGCGATTCCTCCTGCGGAACATTGACATGGGTGATCGGTTCCTCCTGTGGAATGACTTCAACGACCAACTCCCCCTGTGGAACGTTGGCTTCAGTGACTGGTTCCTCCCGTGGGGCGTTGCCTTCGACAGCCGATTCCTCCTGTAGGAGGCTGGCCTTAGTGACCGGTTCCTGCTGTGGAACGTTGACATTGGGGACTGATTCCTCCTGTGGGACGTTGTCATCGGCGACCGGTTCCTCCAGTGGGATTTTGCCTTCGATGATGGATTCCGTTTGTGAAACGCTGACCTCGGCGACGGTTTCTTGGATTCCTTCCTCAGTGTCTACGCGAGCTCTGCGGAGAGGAACGACGCTGGGAGTAGCAATGTTTGTTGCCACTTCTTCAGATGGTTTAATCTCAAAGGAGATCTGATCTCCAGTGAAATGCGTTGATGTCACATCAGCGACTTGATCAGCTGAGGGTTGAGAGTGGGTCGAGGAATTGTCAATCTCTGTAGAAGAGAACGAGTCTTCTGAATGAATCTCTAATTGTTCCTCCTTCGTTGGAACCCCAGCTTCAAGTTTTGCCGTTCCTTCTTCGATTACGGTGGTAGCCTCAGAGTCATCCTGAAGATCCTGCAGATGCTCTTTGGCCTCCCCTGCCAACGCATCTTCCTGGGGCGCGGTAGCCGATGTTTTCGCTTGGACGTCACTGCGATCAGACGCCGTGAAAGCCCGCGCATCTGTTGCAGATTCGTTGGAAAAAGGTCGAGCTGTTGTGAAATCCACGGTCTCCCCTTCGAATACTTCGCCCCGTTTGACCAGTGTTGGATCCGTAACATCCTTGCCATGTTCGGCGATCTGCATCGTCTGTTTATCCGTTAAAATGGCTGTGACCGGTGCGGTACTTGCGTCTGCTGGTGGTTCTGAAAATTCAGAATCTGAAGCCACTTGGCCCTCTTGGATGCAATCTCTAACATCCAGAGAAACTTTCTTGGCATCAGATAGTCCCTCCACTCCAAGCTTTTCCACCAGCGAATCTTCCAGAACTGTGGCCTTTAACACGTCCGCATCACCACGAACGATTTGAGTAGCCTCTAATTCCGCCTCTAAACTTCCATTTTCGTTGCTATTGAATTCATCTGGGCCACCTGCTTCGGCTTCGCTGACAGACGAAGTATCCATGACCACAATTTTGTCATCTAGGATGGGCTGGGTATTGACCAAGGCTTCTTCCACAAGAACGACCTTCTTGTTCTCAGAAGGGTCAGTCCCTACGACTGGTGTGGCCTGAGTTTCCAGATTATCCACGGCAACCTCATCAACGACGGTGACGGTATGGTGGACACCGACAGCGGAATGGTGGTCAACCAAGACGCGTCCTGCTGCTTCAACAACCCCGTTTGCGGTATCCGGCAGCACCGCCTCTGCCGAGGAAGAATCTTCCACTTTATGGTTACCGTCGCCGAGGATTAATTCGGGCACAGTAGTAGAAGACACATCACTTTCGTGCACGATGCCTGCCTCATTCCCTGGAGTAAGTGTCTCTTCGTGAAGCTCTACACCAGTTTCAGCAGGAATTGGCGGGCTATCAACAGCAGTATCCTAGATCAACATTGAGGTGATGTCGATAGAAACGTGAATTGTGTAATGAAACCCACTCGGTCAGTCCCTTCAGCAGATGGGAGTTGAATTTCGCCGTTATTCTTGCCCTATGACTATTAACATTTGACAAGTTTGACAGCGGATATGCTCACTGAAGCGAATACGCTGCTATCTTGATTAACATTAATATCTTTGACTTCAGCGATGGTGAACTAGACGTTTCAAATTTGAGGAAAGGACCGCCTATTATATGCATGACTCACAGCTTCAGTAATGGATACTTTACTTGTGTCTTCAACAGGATCAGGAAGACCCTTTTAATTTTCAGCAATGATCTGAATGATTATTTCAAAGCATTACTTACGGTATCAGATTTAACATCATCAGAGATCTCAGTTGATACAGCAGTCCTCGTTATTTCAGGATCCTAGGAAACGTTAAAACCAAGTCTAATGACGATCAGAAGGGTAGATACCGATGGATGACTTGACCGTTGATCAGCAGCATTGTAGAGTTCGTGTTGTGCCTCAGGCGCAAATACCTGCACACCTTCCTCGACAGCTTCAGGAAGGTGAGATGCGATATTGACTTCTGGCAGACTGTTGCATTCGATAGCGTCCAAACTGAGTTCTTCCGGACCAAATAATGTCACAGGCTGCGAAACCTTTAGATCAGAGGCCATCAGGATAGTCTACTGGATGTTTTTATTACACACACCGTTGTGTTGCTTCTGAAGCTTTCCTTCGACTGCAACGCATGAGCCGCTGTCGTGGCCACTCTATTCGCGGTATCATGACAGTTCTCCTTCGTAGACAGTATTGGCGCGTTGTGAACGACGCCGTCGGTATCAATGACCATGGAGGGCAACTCCTCGTTTGTCATTGGTTGCAGAAGCTTGCCCAATGGATCCGTGGTGACGTCCCCAGCACTAGGGACCGACATAGTGGAATAATTAGATATAAAGAAAAATGAAGGATAGACAGCGATAGATATTTAGCCCCGATAGATGGGCTCGTTATAGACCAGGAATCGCGGTCCAAGTCTGTTACGAGTTGTTGAGAGTGCTCAAAGAAACACCATGAGAACGCGAAAAAGGGCGGATAGTTCCCACGCTCTTCCAGCGCACCATGGTCACACGATCGCGATCATTTGTCCAATTATTATGTATTTAAATTAAATAAATAACGATCCTCCATCCAGTATCATGCATCATAGCCAAGTCCATCCAATCCACATCTTCCCAGAAACACCGAGCGCATCAAAAGAACGCGACGAATCCCATCAGAGCAGCCAAAAGGGAGCTCGCAGCGCTATCATAGCTATGAGACCCCTTGCTGGAACTCGAAGCCTGAGTTGCTGTTGACTTGCTAGTGGACGCAGTTGCCTGGGCCGTGGTATGCCTATCAAAAACTGTTAACAGTGTGCATCTACATAGTTGAGAGAGACATACGTTGCGGAGCTACCATTAGAGCCCGAAGCCTTCGATGAGCTTGTAGCCGTGCCTGTGCCACTGGCGGACGTCGTAGAGATCGCGCTCCCAGTCCCAGTCGTACTGACGCTACAGCTGTGAATAAAGCTAATGTGTCAATTTAGGTAGAAGGCCGACACGAGCTTCTTACGTTGTGCCCGCTCCAGCCTGGATGGTGACAGCATCGGAATAGGCCTGGGCACCAGTGCTGTCCTTGGTAGAAAATGTGCTAATTGAATGGTCAAAAAAGACAAGAAACACTTAAGCTGTTTCAACCTACATTGAAGTGCCAGCTGGGATGTCAACGATCCAAGTGAGCTGGTTGCCGTTCTGGGTATCGAAAGTCTTGAGCTGTCCCGATATGTCAGTTTTTATGCCAAATCGGGGGCACTGACGTAATGTCAGAAACGTGATCCACTTACTGGTGCTGCGTTTATCTGGCCACCTAACCAAAACGACTAGTCAGCCACTGAGAGAAGAAGAAAAAAAAGGGGGGCTTACCAGGGATGATTGTCACGTAGTATGGGGCTGTTCCGCCATTCCAGGAAATTAACTGCGGCTCTGGCGAAGGGCAAATGTCGGTAAGAATGTCGCAAACTTGACGACGTAGGGAAGGTATAAACTAACCGCAGTACGTCACGCCAGGCCTAGCGAGCATTCAGTAGGTCCCAATGATGCAATTGAAGCATGCTTACGGAGTATTCACTGTGAGCGAGAGAATGCCAGGGACGAGAGAAGCAAGGGCAGCTGCTGTTGCGAAGAACTTCATGGCGAGCGAGCTTGGGATGGTGAAGCGAGTGCGAGGTGTAGGTAGTAGTGATTGTAGAGGAGAGGAGAAAGTGGATAAGAGGAGAAGAACGCCAGGCTACTAATAAGAATAAATAGTGGAATTCAAGGTCCGCCGACATGATCGAGGCCAACTTCACAAGATCCTATTCATGTTATGTAACGAACAAAATCTTCACTCCTCTAGTATCCGAGTGGGCAGGGAAGGGATAATGTGGAGGTCCTTTGATGTCAAAATTTTATAACCCAATCCAACTGCTGCGGCCACCAGGATTGTGTAAACTGGTGTGCCCCACCTTGACTATCTCGTAGTCGCCCCCTGCATGTTGCGGGAAGGGGCGGGTGTCAGTAAATGGCGTCTCCACTCCATCCGCCATCGGACTCGGTGCACCGAACGAAGCCAAAGTTGTGGCAGAAAAGCTTCCTTCCGTAAACGGGTCGTCAGACGCGACGACGCTCGGCATGGAGAGGAAGGATTCTGCGTGCCATTCATACCAGACTTGACGTTCGTTTGTCAATCGCCAGATGGAAACCTGCAGCTCCGAATTACTGGGAAGGTACAGGGGCTCCTGATTCGTAAATTAGAACACGAGAAGGCTCCTATTAAGAATCTGCGCACCTTGAAAGGAAAGAAAAGGGGGAACCAGCTTAGCATATCCTTTGATATCTGATCTTTGCGGTGCGGATGAATACTAAGCCCAATATTGCCATAGAGTACCTGCATAAATGCGCTAAAACGTGACGAAAACGTCGAGTAGAGGGCCATAACTTACCGCTTCAAAGTATCCAGCCAACCCACTGATGTGAGATCAAAAAAAGCCCTGAAAATATGTCAAATGGAATCTCACTGAAGAACCCCCGCATGGGGAATATAGAATCGAAGAGTAGCGGACCGAGCGTTGTGACTATTAGTGAATGGGAGACCTGAACGTCGCACTTGTTAGAGAGTGGGGCCACAACTGCGCTATACATACCGTTAGAATCAAGAACCGGATCCCTCCTTGGATGCTCAAACTCCCAGCACTCTTGAATTTGAGGACCACAACGCCCAGAAGCCTTCGTACCACTGAGAATATTCACAGCTTGGAACATCACCACGTAAGGTGTTTCTAAGCTCCTCTCGTTCTTAGTAGACCGAGCCTCGTTGTATAACTTGGAGGAAGACAGTGGCGCAAGATGGGCGGTGTACGACGATGGAATAGAAACTCCCTCGGCTAACATCAGGTCAAGTTTGTGACAGCGATTCATTGCGAAGTAAGTACGCACGTTTCAGAAATCGCATCGCCCCATCTAAGCACTCAGGACTTAGCTCGTTGTCACCGAACGACCCCAGAAGTTCGCTGACGAGGATATCCGCTCTTTCAGGGACATAGATGGTCCTCATATCGCCGAATAACAATTGGACTTTAGATCCCCATTCCTTCCCTTGCCTATGCTGCAAACTGAGATACTTCAACAAGAAACTCACATGCTGATGCATATGAAGCATACGTTACGTATGCATTTGGGTTCTTTTCGACAGCATAAACGACTGCCTCCCGATGAGCTCGTTCTAAGGCCGTCAAACAACGAGCGACTAAAGGCCCTCGCCCAGCGCCTGCAATACACACGATACTAATGAATGATCAATAAGATTCAACCCAAATTTGATGATAACCACACGTTTTGTCCTGGCTCGGTCGGTCTAGAAAGGCCCTGTACATTGCCTGACATTCACTTAGTCAAAAATATGCGGTAAGCTCGATCTCATCAATGTACCTCTTCATATTGCGTGTATTTCACGGGATCTTGTTCAAAGGTTTGATACGTGATACTAGGGAGGTTGTCCATCAACGGCTTAACCAACTCATTAGCACACGACATGTCTTCGAAAAACAGTTAAACTGACCTGCAAGGGCGCTTGGAGGTAGTCTTGGTAACCTTGCGCAAAATTCTCTACCGTCCCAGGTCTTTGAGCAGCCTGGACCGCCGGGCTCGTTCTTTCGAGATGTCTAAGATACTGAAAGTATGCATTTTCGCCTCCACGACTGTGGTGTCCGGCGCTCACATCAGCAAGAATGATAGTGGGGCGGTGCTGAAAGCTGAAACATCAATCAATCTGTGAATTGTTCAAGAAGAGAATAACGCGCGATGATGCTTTCCCGAATAAAAGCTTGAGTGGGTTTATGAAGCACAGGATAGCCTTTCACGTTTGCTATAAATGTGGATGACGGCAGGAAGATGTGCCGCACAGATTCTGCCGCCCATTTGCTCAAAACGCCAAGCGTGGTAGGCAGAGCAGGCGACAGATCAAGGGCTATAAGAAAGGCAAGTGTTAAATGTCTCCAACAATGAGTAACAATGAACGACGTTTACTGAGAGTGAGGCGAGTGTTATAGTCGCACATTGATCTGATGACATCCCACATTTCCCATGTGGCGTTGAGCTGCCCCTCCGAACTTGGTGTCAACCTCCCCGTTGTGGCATCAGATACAACGAGAGTAGGCTTTGAAACAGACGGAGGCGCAGGGGGAAGTGCGGAAGCAGGCGGGCTGGATTGGAAGGCAGATGGATTATATATTGGCAGTCGTACCGAGAGGTAAATGTACGGCAAACTCTTCAAACAGGCGTTGACGATACGAGCGTAAGATGCAACATGATCACGATTTCGAGGCGCAGGGAGGATGGCAGTCTGGATGTTCAGATACGAGGCGTATGCTAGTTCCTGTTGTAGGGCCTGAATCATGGA
>KN838536.1:349672-371122 GCA_000827195.1 Laccaria amethystina LaAM-08-1 | reverse complement strand
AAAAAAAAAAAAAAAAAAAAAAACCCCTTTTAGAGATTGCGCAACTGTAAGAGAAAATGAGAGACGCACCATCTCAGCATCATGGCGAACCCAATCATCGGCAGCATCAAGCTCAAGCCATTCTGAAACCATTACTGTAATGCCCTCGGCTTCATCTAGAGAAGAAGTCGAGAATAAAGGGAATTTCGTTGATGTAACTCAAGATACTCACCTATACGACTCATTGTGACCTCATCGCGCAAGAACCCAGGTCGCAGTCTCCACGCTTCAGCTGCCCTGGCAGCTGCCTCTTTATCTCCCTCGCTGCTCTCTGCTGGAAGCAAACACATCTCTGACCACCGTTGCTTCCATTTATCAGTCGTAATGGGTAAGCAGACCGCGTCATATCCTTTCAATCGCGCTTCAGCCACGATTCTGAGCACCGGCGTTTCATGTTCGTCGTTAGATGGTTGATCATTGGATGCCTTGGAGACGTCTTCCAGCGTGATGAACGTAGATATAGTGGCAGATGGACCCCATGGTGCCATGGTCGTTATTGAACTCTTTACAATGATAGCAAGGTGGTCAGGAACATGGGTTGTATTTGTTGGAAACAAATAACGCGCCAATATCACTAAACATACAACACTTGCTCTCCTCCAGCTCCTGAGCCTGAAGGCTGACGCGGGCAAGAGGTCCCTTTGCAACAGACGTTCCTTACATGCGTAACGTGTACACCATGATAAGATATTTCTGGGGTGGTCGGCAATACATCCACACTAGCTTTATTTGAAATAATATTTACATTTGCATTACATCGGTACAGAGGCGTTCAGTCCGGAAAGCAACTCTTGGTCCTTTCTACACCTGGCGCCCACACTTCAAGTAGTGAAGCAACATACTATATTGCTTCCGGTAAGTGTGTCTTGGAGACGAACTGAAAATATCATGAGGGACTAAGAAACCACTTTCTCCGATTCCAAAGTGAATAAGTATCTCCTCAATCATATTTTTCACTATAACCTTGAAATACAGTAAATTCATTGCAAGTACTTGGTGGTGAGATTCCCCTGATCGAGTTTTTCGTAACGCTTGATCACGATCAACAACCCTTTTGATCATGATCAAAACTTCGGATCGGATTGTCGTGGCTGTATTTATCCCGAGTCATGAGAACATATTTCAATATATCTCTCGAGATATTTAGCCAGTGCCATGACATGTCCTCATTCTTTTTGACGGTGTGTCGTTGGTTACACGACTTCGAATATCTTCCTCCTCATTCGACATTTCAAACCCAGTTACCACGCCTTCCAAAACCGTCCTGCTCACGGCTTGTCGGAGCTCTTCTTCTGGATCTCGGTTTTCAACTTCTGCTCGCTGCATGATTTCTTGAACGGATGCCATCAGGGCAGATGTCAGCTGCTCTGAAGCAATGTGCTGTGAATGTTGCGAAGGTTGATTACGAGGGGCGGGCATGGAGGCAGTTGAGGTGGTCTCCAAATAACTAGCAATCTCCCTGAAGTCTTCACTGAGATACTCGATGGGCTGGGATATAGTTAGCAGACCGACACCATCGTAAATTACAATCAGACCTACAGAAATCCCTTCGTTGTTGCGACGGTCCACGACTGCACCGTGGTCGACGAGCCACCGAGCGGTTTCGATATTTTCGACAGTGTAAAGTGGTGTATCTCCATCTTCATCGGTGATATTTACGTCTCCACCTGGAGAGCAATAGGTGAAACAGCATTAGCAGTGTATCGCGAGACTGCACCATTCGCAACCAAATACGCCAGAACCTCGATCTGCCCGTAGGAAGCTGCAGCATGCCTTCCAAGGTATAAGAAAAAATCCGAGGTGAGGTCGACAAAGAGTTTTCATACATCGGAGTATAAGTATTAGGATCGGGAATGTTGGGTGATATGACTATGAGGGGGTCAACGAAATTTTCAAAAAGTAGCCTGTGAGCTTGCATTGGTTAATCAGCTCCTATGGGATTTGTAAGAAAAAGACGGGCAAGACGAAAGGAGACTGACTTTGACGCGTTCGAGGTCTCCGTCCGCTGCAGCAACCCATATATTTTTCTGTTCGAAAGGTGGCATTGGTGGTGGCTGCTTCTTGTTGTCGGATCTGTTGGCGGATCTGTGCCGATCTAACGCCTGTTTGGGAATTCATTATGACATACTTTACCGTCGGACAGAATTGTTTGCAATGAGAAGGAAATATTCGCAGAATGACTGAAACCTTTACTCTGAGACCAGCGTGACTTGTCTCACTCGTCGTTGTGCTGATCGGTTCCGTGCAATCCGACAAAATCGTCTTCCAACCTACTTAGCGGCTGACCGCATCTTGCTCAGAACCACCATGAGCTATCTCATACAGAAGTCCTACACCCACCAGCATGACCCCCAGCACGACCAGCACGATGTTCGTCAGGATCAAGATGTCAAGCCACAGCTCTCCCACAACGGCAGAATAAACATATCATCACCAGCTTATGACCCCAACTATCCGCCCCATTCTCCTTCTCCCTCCTACTCTTCCGATCATCAACCCACCGCTCTGCCTAAAGTAGGACAGACTCGCTGTTGTAAGTTTGATATTTCCGTTCTTTCCTTCCGCGATCGTTGTTCGATCATCGTTACCGAAGCGATTGTTTTTCGAACCCTATGATCGTCCGCTACATTGGTTGCCTTCCCTGAACACTAATCCCCTCATCTTTCGCAGATTGGGCGTTGCTCTCCAATGACCTCCAATTCATCTACCTCGACCCCGTGCTTGCCCATCATCTTGAAGGCCAAGCGGACCTCCTTGTCGGAAAGTCTCTGCTGACTTTTGTCCACCCTGACGAGCAGGGAACAGCAAAGCTCGACCTCGGTGGTGTACTTGAAAGCAGGACACTACATGGTTCTGTCACTCGGTGCGGCTACATCCTTCTAATCTAATCCTCTTGTTCATCGTTGATGTAGTGTAAGATTTTCGCGCCTCTCTAAAGTTCGTCGAATGCTCGGCTATGACGGCCCACCTGCTCCCTGGTCAGACGCAGATAAAATAGCTTTGGACAAGGATTTTATGGCTGTCGATATCGTCATCAACTGGGCTGCCGACGGCCTCGTGCTTTGTTTTCTCCACGCCATTGTTGACCTTAATCCAAACGATAACGATGAACATCATAAAACCCACTGGACCAATTGGTGTGGTACGCCCTGCATGAATTTGGACCAGATCACCCTCTTGAATCGCCGGCTGTCCGTCTGCGTCCCCCGCGCTGACATGTCCCGCGTGTTCCAAATTCTCTCAAGCCTTCCGGATCGAACCCTCTTGCTCAGTTGGCCCCCAGATCAGGGTCAAGGTCTCGATGAAGAACTCGGCAAACTCGTGGCGAGAGTCTCCATTGGCACTGGAGGCAACGATGCCAAAACGAGCTGCACACGCAGGTATAAAGCATTGCAAGACACGCCTTGGGGACAGGTTGAAAGCATATTCATACCGCATGGTAAGCAGACCCCCCTTTTTCGCCCCATGCCCAGTGGCAATTGATGCAACTTCTTTTTTGTACATTAGGCAGCATCATATTTGCTTGTCACAAACTAAATCCACCCTCTCGCAGCGACCCCAACTCCAGCACAAGTATGCAGCAGCTTGGCTACTCTACTGGCTATAATGTCCAGCAAAATCCACCTTTTTATGGTCAGGGATCGTCCTATGCCCTTCCGCCAAGCCAAGCTGCATCATACACTAATACCTATGTTTCTCAATCGGGTTCCGGGATGCAAGGATCGTACTCACCCCAACGGTGGTCTCAACGTAAGTATCCCCCCCAGTATTATATGCAACTAAGCTGATGGCTTCCACCAGCCTTGCCTGCGTCCATGAGCAACCTCCGTTCAGGTTCCTATCCGCCGCCACCACCTCAAGGAACCCAACCATGGTCACAAATTCCAGAGACGCCATCTTCGTCCTATATCGACACCAGCAGCATACCCCAAGCATCTTTTAATCGTTCAAATTCGCCCGCGTACTCGTATTCTCCGACCACTAGTAGTAGTGCAGGAGCGTCTCCTACATCTGACTTTGTTCCTCCTCCTCGGCGTCGTGTGAGCCCTGAGTCACCGAAGGACCAATACTCACCCACCGGCCGAAATGTAGGAAACCGGCCCATGGGGGTTCTAAAATGCTCAAGTTGTAAAGCGACATCGAGCCCTGAGTGGCGCAAAGGACCAAGCGGGAAGAAAGAACTTTGTAATGCGTATGTTTCTCTTGAAAGTTAACTGGGCACGTTCTAATTTACGATCTATGATTGGATCAGTTGCGGTCTTCGTTTTGCTCGATCGCGCGCCAAAAAAGAAGGGAATAACCTGACACAGCGCCGACGAAAAGACAAAGGTATTGTCAAGCGGGAGTCTGCCACCCCCCCAACATCCGCCTCTCCGTCCTACTCCAGTATCCGCCGAAGCTTTGGTGATAACTCATTCTCGACCTCGTCTCCCGGATCTGCATCGGGGAGTGATATCTATTCACACTCGAATCGTCACGTCCTAGACAACATGACACCCTCCCCCCCCCCTCCAGCCTCGACTATGAGCTTTGTACATTATTCCCCAAGTGGCGATAACCGACCACCTTACACCAGCCATTCGAACGCATTCTATTCTGCTCCATCCCCACTCTCCCACCCCCCAGTATCTCATGAACAAGAGCAGCCGCATAACACGCAGCTTCCACCTTTGGGCCAGCTCTCATCTTATGGGGGTGGTCGACACTCACCTTTGGTTCTATCCTCGTCCCCGATTTCTCATTCGGCCCTGACCTCCACCTTGCCGCCTGCATCTTACGAACGCGAAAGGGATAGGGACAGAGAGCTCCCTCCAACGCCGCTATCCGCCGAGCCACGACACTCAAGGAGGTCGATTCTTACCCAACAGTAGCTGGTTTGATGAACACGCCTGAGGATGTCAATGGGAGACATGGATCGGCATCCATCAAGGGCGGCTGGTCTAGCCGAATGAATTGAACGGTCTGCATCTTTTTATCTTCCCTTCATATCACGACGGACGTGCACCCCACTGCCTCACCCCAACTATATTGCCTCGCCTTCATCCGTTTGGTCACATAATGAGACGGACGATAATAAATTAAATAACATACTCATGCCATTTACTATACGTAAACTGTATGTTCAGTTCTTAGTTGTTTTCTCTTGTCAGCCCTTTAATCTACAGCACCCCTCATGTCACCTCGCGTATTTTTACATAATGCATCGACCCGTTGAAATTTGACAGTTGAGCTCATGTTAGCCTCGACCACTAGAACGAATATAAAATGGTTCCGCGAGTCCCGCGGGGGTTAGGCTCGCTTCGCACTGCTACTAGTATTGGTCCGTCGTGTGTGCTGAGTTAGTAGAATCAAATGTCTGGTATGGGAATGACTATGGTGAAGAATAACAATTTACTGGAATTCGCCAGTAGTTATCAATGCCAACACCTTAGAGCAGGAATTTGATGAAACCTGCTCAAAAAAGTATGATTTTTTGTGAGTATGTGAGTGTCCCTTCTGAGATTGCCATTGCTCCCGGCACGTAATGACGTATATTTGTTCTTATTTACCTCCACATTTCAGAAATGATACCCAATTCGTTACGACGCACCCGTCACATTAAACACCGCGGATTGAACAAGGGCTGGGTTGGAGTCTCCTTCAAGGCTGTTGTACTTGTAAGTGAGGCGACGTTCTTATATTAGCAAGTAAAGGCTGCTTACATAACTTTCAACCAGCATTTGGTACTTGAATCATGAACTCCACGGATTTAACCCAGGAGCCAGCGATTAAGTATGTTTCCACGAACATAATATTGTGAAAATTAAGCCAATGACATGCAAGATCGAACGCCACAGCAAGGGTCGTATTACCAGAACCCCTAGGGGACGTGGACACGGACGAAGAAGCTCCAGAGGAAGGGGCGGTCGAAGAGATTGATGATGGAGACTTCTTGGCGGATTTCCCTGAGGATACTGAGGCAAGCACACACGATTTCTTGTCTTCGACTCCGACAGCTTGACTTTTCTCTCTAATCAGGAGTTGGAACTCGTCCATGCACGCATCGGTTCACTTGACAATTTGCGGCTCTATAGATTTTCAGGGCATTTAAGGAAGCTGTGTCTGCGGCAAAACTTCATCTCCCATCTAGACTCGGGGACACTCCACCAGCTCACAAAGTTGGAGGAGCTAGATTTGTACGATAATAAGGTCAAGACGGTTGGGGATGCCCTTATAAAGTTGTCTTCGCTGACGTGAGTGGCGCATAAAGCCTTTCAATACCCATCTTAAGTTTTTGTCAGAGTTCTGGACTTGTCTTTCAATCTTCTTCGAGCTGTGCCGGATCGGTTGGAATGTCTGACGTCTCTGCAGACCATCTACTTTGTTCAGAATAGAATTTCAAAGATCAGTGGCTTATCTTCTTGCGTCACGCTACGCAGTTTAGAATTGGGAGGAAACAAGATTCGCGTGGGTCTCCTTCTTGCGGCTCCCCTTTCATTCCTGAACTTCAACAGAAAATTGAACACCTCGACTCATTGGTTAACCTAGAGGAGCTTTGGTTGGGTAAAAATAAGATAATCAAACTCGAAGTATATGCGTTTTGACATCTCACTTGACGTCTTACAAATAAAACAACTGCCAGGGTCTCGAAACGTTGAAAAAGCTCAAGATTCTCTCCCTACAATCTAACCGTATCACAAAACTGGAAAATTTAGAAGAACTGAACGATCTTGAACAACTTTATCTCAGCCACAACGGAGTCAAGCGCATCGAGGGCCTTGAACATAATGTGATTTGTGATTTCAGGTGACGATGTTTGCTCTCGTGTCCTCACCTTCGGAATATAGTCGAAGCTTACAACGCTCGACGTTGGGAACAACTTTATTCCGGCAGTGGAAAACATATCTCATCTAACTTGCCTTGAAGAGTTATGGGTGAGTGCCGATGTTAATATTTTTCTACCAATCCAATAACTTGTGCGCCGGCAAGATGAATGGGAACGCAATACCCGACCTTCGAGCCCTCGAATCGGAATTGGGCAAAATAACCACCCTAGAAACCCTGTATCTTGAGGCAAATCCATGCCAAGCTGCGGACATGACTGGGTATCGGAGGAAGATTATGCTTGCGCTTCCTCAGCTGAAGCAAATTGATGCGACGTAAGTGTATATTTATTTCCTTCCAATAGTTTCTAAATGCTGCTTGTTCAAGGTATGTGAGAGGAACTTGAGCTCGGAGAGATTAGGAAATTTTTGTTTTGATGCCTAGTGTTCCTATGTACGGTGACACAACCACTTTGTTGACGATCTGACACCGTTGATGACAATGTTGTTAAATATGTAACTTCTGGGATTCAACGATCAGCTAGATCTGCTACTAATTATTGTGAAAATCTCCTGCAATAAGAAAACCTCCAAATAGTTCGCTCTCCCACTGAAAGTTCGTTTGTACATACTTGTATGATCTTGGTTGACAAAGTGATACTAACCACAATTCACTTTCGTTTAGTATGTCCCATGCAAGCAAGGCGAAGGCCAAGGGCGTTAGCGCAAGCTCTTTCTTTGACCTCAAGGCCGAGCTTTCGAAGAAGGAGGCGGAATTTGCCAAAAGTAAAGCTGCGGGGAAGAGTTTAGCTATTGTTGGGGGCGTGAAGCGACCGGAGAAGGTATCTTTGGCGGTGTACTGCTCAAAATCAAAACTCTTATTCTTCCTTGTGCCAGAAACCAACTGTCTGGGCCCGCCAAAACAAAGGCGTTAATTCACGGGCCTCGCGTGATGTAGAGCTGGAGGCTATAAGCAAGCCAACGTTAGAATCCGCTCGTGCAGCTCTTGAGCGGAAGGCGAAGATATACGATAAACTCAAGAGAGGAAAGACGGGTGGTTTAACTGACAGGCAGTACGATGCGCTTTTGGTGGACGTGAGTGTTTGACTTTCATACGGGCAAAATGAGTCTGACTTCACGAACACCTCTGTAGTTTGACACGATGCCAAACGCGTCTTACGAGTCCGGCAGTGAAGATGAAGATGAATCTTTAACTGTCCCGCGACCACCAAATGATGAGGTACAGGGTTCGCTGATTTCTATGAGACTTGGGCTCATCGAATATCACAGCATGATCCTATCATCGAATACGAGGATGAGTTCGGCAGAGTACGGACTGCCCGCCGCTCGGAGGTTCCGCGCAACCTCGTTCCTGCGAGGGAGGAGGAAGTTGACCAGGACGAGTACGTGTTCATCTTGTTTTCCTGAACTGCTAATAACTCTTTACATGAACACAGAGATATTATTATTCGTGAGTTGTTATCCCTTCTCTATTCTTTTTACTAATAAAGACATTCAGGCAACCCCGTCAATCATTTCCCCGTATATGAACCTTCTGCGGAAAGAGTGACGGAGATCGAAAAGGCGTTCGCAGAGGAGAACAACCCGCTCGGAGTTCACTTCGATGCTTCAAAAGAAATTCGTGCTAAAGGTGCTGGGTTCTATCAATTTTCTGCGGACGAGGAGACGAGGAAAGCACAAATGGAGGAGCTCAAGGCTTCCAGGGAAGAGACAGAGAGGGCGCGGCAGGGAACTGGTGCTCTCGATTTGAAGCCAGGAGAGGTTGAAGGCATGGACGAGGTAGATGTACCTGGGTCTACTGGTACGAAGAGTCGGGCAATGGAGAAACGAAAACGGGAACTAGAGGAGAGGAGGAAGTTGATTGAAGCCAAGCGACGGAAGGTAGACATGCCCGCGGCCAACATGATGGACTCGTCCACAGAACCAGCAGTCCCAGGACCGTCAACAACTTCAGCGTCCGTTCCTGTACCGAACGACCCCTTTGCTACTCTTGAGGTTCAAAGCTCCTCAAAAGCGAAAGACAGTGGCAAGGCCAAAACGACCGCTTTCCCCGATGCATATGCCGCCCCCGTTCTTGAAGCCGATGCGTTTCTTTCGCAACTGGAGGAAGTTTTTCTCGTATCAATGAAGAAGAATCGCTGATTCAAGGGTTATTTTATGGAGCCAATCCTTTCACCTCCTATATACAAGTGAGAAACCCATACCCACCTATTCAACACACTCCACACCGTTATGATTTCCTAACTGGCTCCTTCCCTTTAAGAATATCCCCATGCACGCGGGAGGACCTCTGTCGGATCCGATTTCTTGGATTCCACGACGCGCCCCTTATAAACTGGACGAGTTAGAGCATGCAAATCAAGATTCCTCTCCTCTGGAAGATTTTTAACATGCAACACCGTCTCCCCCTCGCGATTAGGTGCCATCACATACATAGTTGGGTCCCCTGGGTGGAAATTTGTCATATGGACCAGTGGGAGGGGTTTGTTGAGGGAGACGCTAGCTTCAAAGGGGCTAAGACAACTTAGTAACATTGGAAGTGAATACAAAAAATATCTCAAAGTCCAGACTCTAGAGCTCTTCTCTTCGACAGAAACATGGCGAATCAACGCTGCGTATGACTGAGGTGTAAGAAATGGAATCAACTCACCTTCATGGAAACCTATCTTATGGCATCACCCTCCTGAGACTGGGCATATAACTGCAACTTCTTCACCGCCCTTGAGCACCAATTTCTCTGGATCCTCGACCATCTCGGCATCGACGCTCCACTGGCTGCATTCTAACACTCTTTTCAATTGTGTACTGGGATGGAGCGAGATCAGAAGGTCTCCCAGAGACGCGAGGGGAAGCCCAGATTGAGGGATTGTAACGACCTCTGAGGTTAGTCCTACTGTCGTAGAGGCGGCAGCGAAGTAGAGAACTGTGATGCTTGGTTTATTGGACATGATTGAAGATACGGGAATTCTATTTTCTGATCGACTGCACACTTCGATCATACTAATCTACGTCTGATCTACTAACGCCATTTGCGAAATCGTGGTTAAATCCTTTAACTCTGCCGTCCACCATATAGGGTTTGACGTCTTGATCCAAACGTTTTCACCAGGTAACAAATGGTTCGAAGTGGATACCAAGCCGTCGAATGAGGACACTTGATCGGCTAGGCAAGCTTAGTTATCTGTCCGCAATGTAAGCCGCCTGAAATCACTCACTCAAATTCCACCTCAGCCCAGTTGTCGACAATTTAGTGGAGTTGATCCCGACTGGTAACAAACCACACGTCTGGCCAAGGACGTCGTGGTCTATCTCTATGAAATGTTCTCCCTGTGTAGAGTTAGCTTAGAGAATGGAAAGGAAGTCGCGAGGGTCGACGCACAGAATCCAGGACCCAACCAACATTATCATCCGTAACGGCAACAATGGACTTGCGCGTCTTGCGAAGCTTGTGTAAGTACGACAGGATGTGAATGGTTTGGTCCAGGCGCCCAGCGAGCCCCCCAAGGAGAATTACGTTAAACTGCTGGGCCATCATGAGCTATTATTTGACGGAGAAGATAACTTATACCTCAGAGGTGCCTGCTTGCTCCTTGTCATGAATGGCAGATAAACATTTCATCAAATCAGTTGAGTCCTGATCATTATCCTGGATAGTTGGCACACCCTTGACAGAGACCAGAAAGTTGAGAACGTATGTGTTGGCATGAGGGAAACACAAATAACATGAGAGCGGTAGTATTCCTGAACATCAGGTCGTATGGAGTCAAGATCGCCCTTGATAAGATGCGGGAGGTAGCTAAGGATGAGAAGATCATCAGTGCAGCTCGAGAGTGATAGACCAAGAGTCAGCGGACTGTGAGCGCAATTCATCGCCTTCAAAGAGGTCGTAGAGGCGGTTGGCGCCGCCATCAGCGCAGCAACGCCATTCACAAGACAGCCAAACACGATGGAAGAGAGCGGCTGAGAAGGGCTGGTTTAAAATGATGAGAGCATGACCTAGGTTGCCGTCTTTGTTGCCTCGCAGAAATTTCACGTTCCACGAAGTCATGGTGAACAAGATAAGACTGATGCTTAATCGACGTTGACCGATCACATCTATTACCAGCTGAATAGCGAGCTCTAGGAGACAAAAACGCTACTACTACAAGTACATCAACAGATAGCAAGCACAAACAGCCATGCCTATGAACCTTGGTTTCTCCTTGACCAGTTTGAAAGGCTCAGTGCCCCTACAATTCCCACAACAAGCAATGCTGTCCCCGCGCCGACCAAACCGGGGATATAAAGGTACCAGGTGTTGTCCAAATCATCAAGATCAGCCTTGCGGTTGTCGAGAAGTGTCATTTCTTCCTTCTTTCGCCGCCTGCGAATAGTCGGGATGTCATGATCCGGATCAGTCTCCCCAGACCGAACGCTTTCTGGGGCAGAGGCTATATCAATGGAGGGCATTTCAAGCTCTTGGCTTTCTCCCACTCCGCGGGGTGGCGATTCGCCTTCGGCGGGGAGGGATGGAATATCAAGGTTGGGTTGCAAGAAACGTGCTCGTTCAAAGTATTTCCCAGCAGCATCACGATCGCGCTTCCATGCCTCCGCCCCACCCTCGCCAATCTGAGAGTGTAAAGGCATCCGAATGGAGGAAAGACTGGAATATGAAGATGCAAGCAGGGTAGAGGCGGCGCCCTCAAGGTGGAGAAGACCTGCCTCGAGATACAAGCGAGCCAGACCTCGCGATTCGCCTATGCACTGTAGGTAATAAGAAAGGGTTCCCCGAGTAGCTGACCCGTCTGATTCTGTGATGTCGAAAGTGGTCGAGAGCGGCAGATAATGCGACACGAGCCGCATGGTTGCCGACGGGACATGTGCTTGGTGCCATGCACGACTACAATAACAGATGAGACAAAAAATCCAAGAGCTGAGAAAACTCACAGGAGATATTCGAATGCTTCCTCTTTGTCTTTCCGAATATCAGACAATTCCAAAGCAATAAGAGCTAAACTGGTGGGATCCATATTGTACTGGTGTTCAAGCTCCTGATTAGCATGAAAAACTGTAGAATTGGCCACACAAGGCGACAGCGATTCTGGGACTGGACCTATAATAAGGGATGGCCATATGATAGAGGCATCCTTTTCTAGATGTATTGTCAGAAGTCTTCCGGAGTGAGGCGAATGCAGTGATTCCAATGACGAGAATGAAGACGTCATACTTCTCAAGGCATGGCCTGGAGAAACGGAGCGTGATGTCGCAATGTTTGAGTTGTTTTTTCGCCGTGGTAAAGGAAAGGCACGTTCGTCAGCTGAAGAAAGGGTTGGTGAGGAAAGCGCTGGAGACGGAGCATAGATATCCTCAGCATCTGAAACTTGACCACTCTCGAGTGAGGCAGCGAAGCTACTGGATATGTCAGGGTCTGATACGAAGGCGTACGAGGAGTGAGTAGATGCCGTAGACGTCGTTGAGGTTGTCCTTTCTCTAGCCGAAAGTCGTGATGCTCGGGGTTCCAACTGCCACACAGAACTTCCAACGTCAACTGTGCTGTACAAGCGACCCTGGGTAAACGCATTCAACTCTCTTGAACTATATGAAGTTCAAGTGTGCGACATACTTTCACAGTAGGGGGGTGACCTCGAACACCGACAATCAAGAAATTTCGGTCAATGAGCACCTGGAAAGGAAGGTGGTATATGTATTGCGTCTCAGCGAACTTGTGTATGACTCACAGAAAGGTCGTCGTCCTGAGTGTTATGAGGGACCATAAGAAGCACAGTGGCCTGATAGTAAGAGTACTATTGAGGGTTTCTGACACCAATTCAAAATTCAAGGCTCTTCACCTGATCATGCGACTGATTTTGGAACAGTGAGGCAGAGCTTCAGAAGGGCAATTCTAAGTCACTTACCTGGTGCCATGAGTATGGGAAATAAGGTCGTTCATTAAATTGTTCCATGATGTAGTCAATGAAAGAGAAATGCAGCGACGGCGCGTAAGACGGAGAGTCAGAATTGTGAGGACAAGAGCGGCCGCTGTGACTGCTAAAGGGAGCAGCATATGTGATGTCACCTCAGTTACGCGTTACGTAATTTACAAATGTACGAAAGCAAAAAAATTGAAAGTGTGTGCGGTGGTAGACCAGAAAACTAAGGTATAGGTAGTATGCGATAGGTATAAATAAAGGTGAAATGAGAATAAATAAGAAAAGAGTGGCTATGGTGAAGGAGGAGGTCCCGCCTGCCGGGTATTCGTTTGTTTCATAGTCGTCGCTATTCTCTTGATTGTGTCTTTTTCAGCCTCCATGTGTTGAATTAATAGTCCGTCTAGTTTTCGAAGGGACTCCTGCGCCCGCTGGTTGTTTCGCCAGGTTGCAACGAGCTCCGTGGTCTTTGACCCTTGAGGGTCGCTGGGCTCTGCAGCCGCAGTGGCTGGTGGGTGGTTTTGTGCGTACTTGTAAAAATCATACGTGGACAAAGGGAGAGTGTGGCTATGGCCTTGATCACTTTTTCGGTCTGTGAAAAAAGGAGTGCGAAGAGGGATATTGCCAATTGGTTTCTTTGAGGTGCTTCCACCAATAGGCAGGAGGTTTTGGCGGAAGCCTTCGACAGGTCGACCAAGACCGATGTAAGGTGTGGAATGATTTCCTAACTTCATGATTGATGGCCTCGGATTTGTGACGGGGATGCTTGAGATGGTACGAGTCCTAGGATCAACAAACAGGGCTGGCCGGGGATCAACAACTTCCGTTTCTTCATCTTCGCTCTCCGAGGATGACTCTAGGTCGTCCATGGCGTTTGGTTGAGTTTGAATGCTGTCAAAGAAGGATGTGGGTGAGGACGGGCCAGGTGCCGAGTGAATCGAAACAGGAATAGCTCTTGGCGGAATTTCCAGAGACAATGGCACAGGCTGGTTGTGATTGCCTCGTCGTTGTTCTGATAGAGGAACGGGTGGAGTTGCGGGTTCAGACACACCGAAGTGCGTTGTCAACTTATTAGTATCTTGTTCGAGGTCTGACATGGAGCCAAACGACTGCTGTTGTTCCAGATAGCGAAGAGATGATGATCGTGGGGGAGGTGGAAGGGCGACATGGGCAAGGGAGGATGACATTCGCGGAGGAGGCGATGTTGTGGAATATCGTGGGGGCACCGGACTACCTTGAGCGATACGGTGTTGTTCAACGCTGAAACGAGATTGACCAAGCGCAGAGGACGAGCGGGAGCGAAAGCCATTATTCAGAGCATCCTGGAACGCTGAGGTGGTTGGAGATGATTGGGAATATTCTGACAATGAGGGCCGCCCATTCATTGCGGACAATGCGATCGAGGTACGAGGCTCTTCATCTTCAAATTCTTCATCGGAGTAGTGAGACTCTGAGGTTGATATACTTGGAGGATCAGCTTGATCTCTAACAGTATCACACGACGAATCCGCTTGCGAGGATGATAGAGAGTACATGGTAAGCGTTGGCATGGGAGGAGGGGTCATCAGAGTCTCTCTTGCAGACTCGTACCCCTCTGAGAGCATGGGCGACGACATGGTTCGTCTAAGGGTATGACGCGAAACCTGGCTTGGGGATCGTACCACGCTTAAAGCTAAAGCATCGTTCATGAGATCCACTTGGGACAGAGAAAATGGAGCATTAACGAAATTTCGCCGTGGGGGAGGCGTGAGCGGTGTCATAGGACCTAAGGGAGTCTCAGCGCGCATTGGTAAGTAAGAGGATCGTAAAGCATCGCGGGTGACATGCGAGGACGGTACAAGCAATCCATTCGCATCTCCTTTCAGAGCAGACGCTTCACTTTGAATCGACTCATTCCGAACATGGATCGAATGAGAAGCATCGATTGAGTCGATCATTGGTTTATCAATGATCCGCCGCTCGAGAAGTCGCGCTGGTTCTAAGTGTTGCAGATGCGGCGATGCTCCTCTTAAGGGTGTAGCCGAATCTGAGCGTGGCGACGCTAACGGTGTGGAAGCACCAAGAATATGAGAGAAAGTTGACACGTCGGGCGTTGCGTCTAAAGAATGATGAACGGCTTCATGAAGTAAGGCCTTTCTCCAGTCGTCGTCAGTATCATAGGATGATGACATGTTGGGGCTTGTTGGCGGAGGCAGGCGATCCGCAAGCACCGCCGCACCCAAAGAGTCTTGCACGCCTAAACCATGTAGTACAGATGCCTGGACTGCAAACGGATAATTCGAAGAAGGCAGCGGAAGGTCCACCGCGTCTGTAGGATCAATCACATTGTCGAATACCTCTTGTTTCGCCTTTTGAGAGCCATGATCTAAACGTACGCCCCGATTCTTCAATTCCTGCTCCGCGTGCTTTGCAGCAATGGAGATGTCATTCATTTTCTCCCGTACTACCACCACTCGACCTCTTGAACCAAGCCCGGCGGAATGAGGAGATACACGAGGCACTTGTGTTGAAGAACGCGGCTGGTGAGGGGGCAAAGCATACGATGCAGTGATGGAATCCGCGGCTGTTCTTAACATCGGAGTTGTCGGATCGAAACCTGGATTTGAAGGGGGGTTTGGTTTCGATTTCGATTTCCCAACTCTAAACAAATCCAAGAAGGCGGGCGTCGCAGCTTTTGACGTCTTTTTTGGCGAGTTTGAAGCGAATGTGGAGGGGAAAGGTTTCGAATGAGCAGGCGGAAGAAAGTAATTGTTCTTCACGAGGAGACGAAGACGATACGATACATCGTCGCCGTCATAATCCTGCATCTCGTTGTCTTCAGGATCAAATGGGGAGACATCCAGTTGATCAACTTGTTCTGCAACCGAGCGAGGGGACGGTGGCGACTCTGGCATTGAAGCTGTCGATGTCGATGGTGGGTACAGGGAGGATGAGGTCCCCGATTGCTGGGTAGAGACGGAGTCCCGTACATTGGCCACAGGCGTGAGGGCAGGGTCGCGAGAGAAAGCTGACGGAGGTGGTTTATACGACGTTTCGATGATAGGAAGGTTCGATGCTTGTCGAGCAGCTTTGGACTATTGCGTTGGACGGGTGATTAGATGCTATGAAGGCGGACAGAAAATAGATTAACGCACCAGTTTGCTGGACCCAGGGGACTGCTGTGGAACATCTACAAAAGTAGCTTCTGCCGCAGTGACAAGCTCGGTACCCTGAGAACTTGGTGTACCAAGTCCTTGCCCCTCAGTTCTCTGTGGAGAACGGGGTGGACGGTCAGGTGGGATCAAGCCTCTCGAAACTAGCGTCGGCACTGCTTCTGGTTCCTGGACAAAAGGCATATCAATGTAAGGGAGTTCGGAAGCAAGGTTGGTGGAAATTTCCTCCTGACGCGACGAGGCTCCTATGACAGTCTTGGAGCGCGTCCTCGTCCTCGACCGACGCGTGAGACTGACACCACTGGCAATGCTAGAATTGCTTGCCACAGAGCGTATCGAGGGCGGCCGTTGGACCTCTCGATCCGCCATGACGGACAACGGTGAGGACATACCACTGACAGCCAGGGCGCACGGAAGTGCAAAATTATTTATTTAATTCAACTTTTGGGCCCTGAGTTTGCCACTGTCGTTCCTCCTCGTTGCCTCCTCACTCCAGCCATGTTTGGCCAGCTACTCTCTTGTAAGTAAACACCTGTAGATTGGATGATTTCATTCAATAATCCACGTAGATTTACCCCCGTCTTTGTTGGCGCGTTGGCAACTGCTCGTCGCGGTCACGGCTATCTTCAACACGGTTCAAAACTTCATGACCCTCAAGCTCACGCGTCAAATTTACAACAACATACCAGCTACCTCTGGTAATTTAACCCCACGTTCTGAGGGGTTCTGACTGATCCCTCGGCAGTCACCAGTCTTCAGGCAAGGACCTTCGCAGTTTGGACACTCACATCAGCGGTTGTCCGTGCTTACGCTGCCTATCACATCAATGAGAAGATGTACGCCTTCGATATTGTTTTCGTCCGGTGCCCCTTTCAGCTTTTTTTTAGAATCTATGACATGGCCATGTTCACATATCTCATTGCGTTCGGGCACTTTTCCTCCGAAATCCTCATCTTTCGGACTGCCAGAGCCAACGGAGGCGTTATTAGCACCGTCATTGTTTCCAGTATGTTCATTCGGTCCTTCTTCCCGTCATCTTTCTGATGATATGCAGCATCGTCTTTAATATGGATGTTTTTGCAATACGATTATTATGTGCGCTCGTGACGTGTCTAGTACAAGTCTTCATCAGTCTGCTCCCCTTGATGAAGAGCTATCAAAAAATTATTTTTGTGTTGGACCAACATACAGGATCTTCTTTTTTTGATGATATACCCTGCATGTTGCAGCTCGGTGCAAAACCCTGACATCTGCAAAAATTTCGCCTCGCTTTGTACAAACAGTGCAAATCCGTATCATCAATACCCAATGCCCATGCACTCGATTGGAGTGTAGAGTACTCCATTACATCACATATACCCCACTACAAATGGGGTGCTACTCATATTCCTCTTCGAAAGTACCAGGAAACTATTGGTAAATACCTGCTGAAGAAAAACAGCGTATATAAATGATGTCCTGAAAACGCACCCAATTTTTTTTTTGAGGGCTTGCGCCATTCGCACTCACTTCTTTCCTCAAACAGTTGACTCCAAGTTGAGTCAAGAATTTCGCTGAGGTGTCTAGGGTTTTGCACTTAGCATTTTTGTAAGAAGAACGTAATGTCCAGAACGGGAGCGACATCTGAGCGTGGTGTTCGGAGTCTACCGAAAAGAAAAAACAAGACTCGAAGACTTGAGCCAAGCGTCATCCACTACGCAGCAGATTTGGGTTGCCACCGCCATTGCGGTATTTCACTCCGCATCTTGATTTTCGGTTTTCCAACAATTTGGAGTGACTCGCGATCGTTCACAACTTGACAACGTCACACTTCAAAAAAAATGTTCAATCAGTCTTGTCCGGAACGAGCCTCTGGCTGTCGGCACATTCAAGGACAACTCCCTGCAGGTCAGATAGCGTGTCTGACCACTTTCGGTGCTTATAGAAGGGCAGGTTGAGCAACAGATTTATTCTGACCCTATTCCGACCACAAGTTCTCCAGGATGAGGTTTCCGGAGAACTAGTAAGTAGTACAATGAACAAGCTAAACGCACGTTTTATCCAATTATTGTTTATTTCAGGGTTTCCGTCCGATGGGGAATTCACGTTCAACGAACGTTGTCCCTAAGTATGAAATGAACCATCTTAGTGCGGACGTAAAGCTTACAGGGATGAAGGACTACAGGAGGGTCGCGACAGCCGGAAACATTTTCGACCAACAGCAGGACGTAAACAGGTCACAGGACATCGGTTACGGAATGAAAAATGCTCTGCAATTTGCGAGCACCCTGGTTAGGATTTTTGGAGACCTGAGAGTGGTGGTCGGATGACGCCCGCATTGCTCAGGCGGTAGGTGGAGCCAAGGAAGATCACGCGCCGGGGTCCGAGTGTTAGGACCCAGGAGTCATATGACCAAGACATCGTTTTATGCAAAATTCATCTACAATTGCGAATCATAAGGGCATTCATACTGATGCTTGAGCACAAAGGATTGAGAATGTATGTCGCATAAACGTAAGTTATGACGGGTGTTCGGAGACGAATGAAAGCCGGATTTCGAGATCCGGGACAAATTGGCATCATGACATGCCGTAAAAGGACAGCATCTCATTTCGTTTTATTCTCCGCATTCCTCGCGGACCTTTGCATCAAATATATAATCCCTTGAGTCAGAAAATGCCAAAAATCCGCACAATATTCTTGAATGTCCACCATCGAGTATCCGTCTGAATTGCTCTACGCCATCTGTGCCCATGTTTACGCCTCTTGTCTGCACGCTGCCGATCCGTCGCTGGACCCGCTCATAACGAGCGCAACCGGCATCCCAACTGCACATCCGTCCTCAGCCCCCCCAGGTAGTTGGCCAGAGCCAGTGACCCGCCGCACGCTAGCAAATCTCTGCCTCGTCAATCATGCTTGGTACGAAGCCGCAAAACCATGGCTTTGGCACAAGTGCGTTCTTTAGCCCCTTGCCTTTTTCTTTCCGAGTGACTATCTTGTGTAGGCTGGAAGTCCGCTTACCCCGCACCTGGCTTTCTCTTGTGGAAGAAATAGCCTGGAATTACGAAGAAGAGACCGTTGACATTGTCATGGACAAAACCATTAAGGCTGCAACAAATGCTGCCATTACTTCAAGCTCGTCCCATGCAGACAAAGTTGCGGTTCTTAAGCTAGAAGAGAGTCTTTTTGACTCTTATGATTCCCCCGACACCACGATCTCCCCCGACTTGCTATCCCCCGTTCCGTCTCGCGATCCCAGTCCCAGGCGTTTGAGGCCGAAGAGCCAGAGCCCAGCGCGTTGGAAAATTTTGCGCTCCATTAACGACGCCATTCAAGACGTCATGGATCGTCGCTCTCCTGGAATGTATGGTAGGTATATATAAGTTGCCACTATCGTTCCATTGCTGAACAATAAAAACAGTACCTACTCCCCTAGACCCTCGTCCCGGACGCCATGTTCGCCATCTGGATTTTAACCACTTTCGAACAATTGGCATGCGCCGCTCAGTGGAAGAGGGTGTTAACAGCCGTTTCGTAACAGGCGACCGTGTTCAGGCCTTACTCAAAGTGAGTATGTAGACGTTGTCTGTCCAGCGACGGTGCTTATTGGAACAACAGGAATTGCCTAACCTTACTGCATTCGGCGCTACTGAATATATGGATGGGGCACTAACTCTTCCCGTGATGAACGAGCTATTCCTCCGTGGTACGCCTTCAGGCGGTCGCGGCCGCCCTACTCGCGGCCGTGCACTGATCGACAGCCATGACGTCGAAGAGGAGGACCGAGAACGACGAAGAGAGTGTAAGGACCTTGAGGCTGTCGATCTTACAGGTTGCGTCAGCGCTATTTTTGTTAATGCGTTCACCGACTTTGTGAATGCTCAATTGCTGCCACCCGCGGACAGCAACTCCAGTGGTGAAGAGGAGAACGGGGGTCGTCGTCCTAGATGGGTGGCAATTGACGACCTGACCTTCCCTGGACTCCAGAGGCTTGGTCTGCGCGGCGCCAAATCAATATTACCTCGCTATTTAGGGCCATTTGTTCTAGCCTTTCCTTCCCTGACCCATCTTGACCTCTCCGGAACTCGTGTAACTCCCGATATCCTTGAGTCACTTGGTGACTCTCGGACCGTACGATTAAAATCACTCGCTCTCGCTCGCTGTACCAAGCTCACCAGTGAAAGCATCAAACATTTGTTGATTGACTCTCCGGTGACCAGTGAACTGACTGAGCTAAATCTTTATGGCGATATGACATACGTCTCCCCACTCACAGTGGAGCACTTGCAAGAAATATTTACGCTCGCCCCGTGCTTCCTTGGTGGGCAGTTGGTATACCTGGACTTGTCAAGTGCCCCCATTAACAAAAGCCTTCTCTCCCTCTGCAAGCCTCAGCCCAAGTTGCGTTCCTTTGGGCTTTCGCATATATTACCTCTTGAACTGAAGGCAGTCACCGACTTCCTCAAGAACAATGCGCCTAATGTTGAGATCTTGACTTTGATCAATACATCTCCGGAACTCGACATTGTTCGTACTGGCACGAATAGGCAATCAAGGCAATCCTCGATCGCTTTACACACTCACCTCATCAAACCACTATGCACGCCGCCATTTTCATTTAGTCTGACAACTACACCCGTTCCACAGCCACCGCCAACGAGATTGCGCGTTATTGAACTTTCGACGGCTATGCTTTGCGGCCTCGGCGCTGGAGCAGGTGCATGGCGGATCGTTCGCAGCAAAGGAGGTCGGGGATGGTATGTTGACACCGCTAGCGGATGGGTTGCCGAGCCAGGCTCGGGTCAAGGAAGCGTCTTAAGGAGAGATCTGCCACTCGGCCACCCTATTAGGGTAGAAATGGAGAAACTCTCCGACGCCAATGGGAATGTCAGCAGCGGTGTGGGATGGCATGCTCGCAAAATGGAGGTGAGTTTTTCCCTATGATATGCCGCATCGGCGAAATTGATGGTCCGAGCAAGGTTCTACATGGCTATGGTATGCTCGGCCGAGAAGACGGATTATATGGGGCTGTTTCTTTTGCCTATCAGGGTTGAAGGGCCAAATCAAGCTGGGTACTTCCCTCGGTGAGAGGTATCTCACCAACATCTTCAGGTTGCTCGATCTTAGAGGGTTTTACGTGCCCTTCTGTCCGTCATGGTTCGAAGATAAAATGACCCTTCTCCATTGTGATGGTCCGACGGCGAAGGTTTTATGTTGTTATTGACTGATATTGATTTATTGATATGCTACTTAGTGGATGATGATCACCGACCTTTGGGTGCTGGTGCTCATACCTGTGCGTAGATATATACGAGTGTCTACAGCAGATGCAATAAAAATGCTGACAGGAGGCTAATGCGTCTCAATTAATCTGTTGGGCTTGTTACAACATTCACAACACTCTGGCTCACGTGGATCCAGATCCACACCTGTGTATTATATTCGTCCTTGTTTGTTACAGCTAAATTCATAACGATAGGCCTAACACTAAAAAATACACATCTGGGCGGAGTCGGAATTTAAAATTGAGCCAGAGATCAAATGATATCC